>NQII01005112.1:125627-136851 GCA_002778355.1 Clitarchus hookeri | reverse complement strand
GAGCCCCCACGTCAAGATCAGTCGTTTCAGTCGTATCACCACGCCGAGACGCGAGGCAGTCGGATTAGTCAGTCATCCGAGGCTGGGGTTGGGACCCCGGCAGTATCAGTGATGTAGAGTCAGTGTCTAGCGGCCGCGCCGCGAGGCGACAGGCGGGTGAGGACTCGCCAGGAGCATCAAGTTGGGACGCAGAGTGCGATACCAAGAGCAGGAGTCGAGTGGTAGCCTGAACGAAGGGCACCATGCCGAGAGAAGAGTCAGTCAGTCGTATCGTGGAGTTAGCCAGTCGTGGAGAGCCGTCAACGCCAACAAGACAACCGAGGGCCTGTAAATTGCTACCCAGCTTACCAGACCTCTATCTACAACTGGATAACCCAGAACTTCAAATAGAGCTAAGTAGGAGTGTCCATCGCTCAAGGAACAAGTCCCTACGCCTAGCATTCCCCACAACGTCGGCAATAGCATCACAAGTAATTTAAAGCTGCCCTTCGGGATCACAACTCGCAGGGTCAGTAAAATATGTGTTAATTTCCGATAAAGTATACGTTTGTTTCCAGAAAAGGATGTGTTAATTTCTGGTAAAGGATGTGTATGATATTCGAGACAAATATAACCCAGTCAACTGAAACACCGAGTGACTACATTATTGTTTACCCTATTCAATACCCAAGGCGCCCATAGTCTGTGTCAGAAAATAACACGTACCCTAGACCCCCCTGTATATCATATCACAGGGAGGCCAATAGTGTCAAATCTTTAATAAATCACTTGATTTTAAATAATATCAAGTATAGTAAATGAAAATACGATACACTTCGAGGAGAAACTTATGTTAAATTACCAACACTTATTTAAAATAGGAAGTGTTGTACTAATGTGAAGAATATTTGAAATAATTATTTTAAAGGTCATAAACAAGAAAGCATAAAATGTTTCGAATATACTTAAGAAATTATTTTGTATCCACTAAATAAATATTCAGATAGACCTTCACGATATAACATTACACAATTCAAATCATTATAGATGACATATACAATTGAAATACATTCAAATAATATCAATAGATATGAAGAATTTTTTAATATTTCAATTAATGTGTACAAATCTGATTTTGGTTATTAAATTTAAGTGAAAAATATTAGAAAATGAGTAACTACGTTAATTTATTGTTATTTTAAGAACATATAGTCGGAATAAAATTATAGGAGCTTTACTGAGTGGACAATTACATAATGAGATAAGCATCTATATATCTGAATGAAATGTCATTCAAAATTCAATTCAGAAGGCAAATTAACTGATCATATAGACTACTGTGTGCATGAAAAACAGAGTGTAGAAATGGCCACTAAGAAAAATATTAGAAATTATATTTCAAATGGCACAGAACAATTTCATCCATTTGAAATTTCTCTTGATTTTGAATGTACACTGCAGAAGATAAGTAAACAAAAAACTAATACAACAAAGCATAATCATCAATTACCTAACAGTTAGAATTTTTAATATTTAGGAGGAGATAAAACAATAAAAGATGAAAATTAAGCCATTTTAATGAAACACTAACCTATTATGGTAAAGAGTGTAACAAAATTAAAAGAAAAATATTACTTATATTGCAGAATTGTGGAGTAGAATTCAATGAAAAAACAAAAAAAAAAAAGTCTAGATCATGATTATGTGACAGGAAACTTTAGAGGTGCGACATGTAATAAAAATAATTTTATGTTAAAGCTTCCAAACTTTATTCCAGTAATAACACACAACTTAAGATATGATTCAAAGTTATTCTTACCAAAAACATTATAAACTCAGTGAAAATTATTTAGACATAAATATTGTACCAAACACTAAAGAAGGCTATACTAATATTTTATAAGGAAGTTATTGTCGACCAATATGAACAAACATATGAAACCTATAAATGGTAATCATCTAAAACCAAATATTATAAATTAATTGAAAATTGTCCTACATATAATAAAACAATGCAAACAAAAAAGAAAGAAGAACAACAATATCTAGTTATTGAATTAAGGTTCATTGATACATTCAGATTCATAAGTACAACCTTAGGGAAAGCAGAATGCTAACTGTAAAAAGTGTAATGATAAAGTTAGTAAACCAAATGGTTATACTAAATTCGAGAATATATTAAAATTATTGAAAAAAGTAGATCTACATTAGGTTTTAAGAAAAGGTGTTTATCCATATGAATGATTAGATAATTATTCAACATTTTATGAACAACTCCCAGAAAACCAAAGTGATTGGTATTCAATAATAAATTATAAAAAATAAAAACATCATATTTAGGCTTTGTTATAGTAGTGTACAAATATTTCAGCTTCATTACTTTGTTGATTACCATGACTTATATTTAAAATTAAATACTGTTCTGTAAAATATGTGTTTGATAACTTTAGAAAACAAAGTTGTAAGAACTATAAATTACATACTGTTTATTATATTTCAGCTCCAAATTTAGTAGATACGGCATCATTGAAAGAAACCAGACAACTACATCTACTTACAAATCAAGACACACATGAAACATACGAAAAAGGAATAAGAGGTGGTATTTATACGATACAAAATAGATATGCAGTAGCGAATAACTGTCATTGCTATGATGAAAAATCTCGTAAAACAGTAAAGTTATCTAAGAAAAGCAATTGAAATAGAGATATTTAAAAGTAGAAAACATTTAAGTTATATTCTATATTTGGATGCTAATAATCTATATTGCTATGCATTCAGTCAACCACTACCAATTGTCAACTTTTTAGCTTATAATAAAGTAACAGATAAACTCCATCAACCTGGGCTCCTTTGGGAAGCCAGGCTCTGCCTGTCACAAGCCAAGACAAAGAAGGATTGATCGAGGAGTAACACCTAGTTAAAAAAACTTTTGTTTTCATGGCTCCGAGTGATAGTAAATACCCTGTGAGGGTCCTTTACCAGGGTTACTGTAAAGTCCTCAATGACAGAGAAAGTGAAGAAGAATGTCATCAGTACAGGGAACTGGCGGAAGAGGAGACCCTTCCTAAGTGGGGCTAATCAGTTAGGCCAACTGCCTTGTGGGTAGAGAAGGAATCTCCAAAAGCTTGGAACTCCCCCGCAAAAAAAAAAATGGCTCTGTGGCGTAAAATTTCAGTTCTATTTTTGAATAAAGTATTCTCAGTTTTTTCAACAATTGACATGATGAAAACATCTTCGATAAAGACTACTCCAGGGGGTAACCGGAAACGGAAATCCCTCACCACTAAGAGTGTTGCAACTCGGCCATTGGATTCTGAAGATCCAGGAACATCATGCAAGGAAGATTCGGAGCTTCCTGGAACCCCGTCATATAAAATAAAGCCTAAGCGAAGACATCTGCTTGGAACACTAAATATCAACACACCTCTTCAAACAGAAAAAAATCTCAAACAGTTGACTAAAGTTTTGGAAGATAAATGTGTATAAATATATATATATATACACACACATTTTGGCTTTGAATAAAACAAGATTTCTAGATGACAGCACAATGGAGTCGGAACATTTTATAATGTAAAAGGGCAAACCTGGGCACAAGTTCTCGAAAGGAAGACTACCGGTTATAGGGACAGCCTTTGTGGTTAAGAAAACTATAACAGTCTCGATCACAAAATTTAGCTTTCTGAAGGAGAAAATCTTAATCCTGGTGTCACAATCATTAATGCTTACTCTCCCTTAAATCACAACAATAAAAAGAAAAAAAATTTAGAAGACATTTGTGAAACACTCGAAAGTTTTAATACTGGTTGGCGACTTCAATACGCAAATAGAAAAAATAAAAAGATTCTAGGGGAATATCAGGCACAAATGAGAACAAATAGAAATGGGGAAAGATTAATAACCTTTTTGCAAGTAGATTAATCTAAATCTTATGTCTATCCATTTCAGAGCCCTCTCATGGAAGAATAAAACGTGGATTTCCGGCAATCCAACATTAGGGGATTTGCAGATAAACCATGTAGCAATGACAGTTAGCAACGGAGTATGGTATTGAATGTCAACGTGAGGAAAAGTCTGAACATTGACACGGACCACAACCTCTCGGAAATGAAAGAAAAATTTCAGCCGTATAGACCCCTAAACAGAGTTAAAAACAAACCAAGGATAGAAATAGAAATTCTAAAAAAAAAAAAAAAAAAAAAAAAAAAATTATGTTGAATAACTTGGGAGAAATCAGGGAATAATTAATAAAACCCGCCGAAAACTAGGAAGAACTCAATAGGAAACGGAAACACAGATGGTGGAAAAAACAATGTACCAATGCCCTACATCAGAACCAAGAAAAAATAGAATAACTTCTGTCAACAAAGAAGTAATACTGCAAAAATCTCAGAGCAGGAAAAAGAAAGTATGATGAAAATTGTCTAAAAGATTAATAAAATTATTTCAAGAAAAATATCTCAATGGCATTCTATAGAACTTTCCGAGAAGAACTAGAACTGTACCACATTCCAAGATTACGTTTTGAAACACAGGACGGTAATTTAGCATTAAGTTACAATGAGAATTGCCAGTTCTTGGCTGCCTATTTCAATACTCTATTAAACTGTGAGAAACCTCCGGAAAAAAAAATGAATCTTGAGAAACCACCAAACAAACCAGCAGTCAACACCACCGAGCCTCATGGAAATAAAAAATATTATAAATAAACCCAAAAACAATAAAGCAACCGGAGAGGATAGGATAATTACTGAGATGTGTAAACTTTTAGGGGATAAGGCAGCGGAAAGCATACATATACTAATTTGCGATATCTGGGAAAATAAACAATCCCCAGCGACTGGACATGTGCCCTTATGCGTCTGCTCCATAAAAAGGGAGACCGCACCGATCCATAAAACCATTGAGGAGTTTCGCTCCTTTCTGTTTCGTTCAAATTACTTTCCAAGGCCTTCCTAAGCATAGTAGAAAAACAAGTGGATTAAAAAATAGACAAATATCAAGGAGGCTTCTAAAAGAGAAGGTCGTGTATGGAATAGACTTTCAGTTTGAAAAGTACCCTGAGAGTAAGAGCTATAAGACTTACAAACACTGTAGTTGTGTTCATTGACTTCAAAAACACTTATAATTCGATTAACTGTCAAACACTCCTTAATGTTCAATAAGAATTCGGCTTAGATGAAAACAATGAGAGCAATTATCAAGCAAATATCAAAGGAAATTGTTTCCAAAGTAAAATTTCATGGAGAACTTTCAGTGCCCTTTGAAATTAAAACAGGAATAGAAAGGAGATGGGCTGTCACAAATTTTGTTTAACATCGTCCAGGAAAAATAATGAGAGCATGGAAGAAATCCGTAAGAGAGGAAGGAATAGAAGGAATATGTTTAGATCAAAGAAGCAGGGATTGAAATTGGAGTGCCTAGCATGCGCTGAAGATTTGGCATTGCCAGCAAACGATACAGAAGAAGCCCGTAAAATATTTGGAAAACTGCACGAGGTCGCAGAGAAAGCAGGACTCATGATCTCCAACGAAGAGACAGAAAACATGTAATGTAACCATGGAAGGGAAACACATCTGAATACAAGATGTGAAAATATGCAAGAGAACAAACAAATTCAAGTATCTTGGTGAATGTATCGAACCGAATAGGCTTGATACAGAAGAAAACAAAGCCGAACCAAAAATGTGGAACTACCATGTAGATTAGCACAGAATAAGTATAACCAGATAGCGATTTCCTACAGTGCAAAAATTAGACACTACATCACTGTTATAAGGCCGGAAGGGTTTTATAGTTCAGAATGCCTGATACTGAAAAAGAAAGGGGAAGTGGAAGAACAAGAGAAGGAAGAGAAGAAAATATTAAGGAAGATCTTTGTACCGGAAAAAAGAGAAGATGGTACATGGAGGAAGAGGGAAAATGAAGATCTTTACAAAAAGGTGGAGAAGATTACAGACAAGAAAAGACTGGAATTTTATGGGCGCCTCTTTAGAATAGCGACTATAGATTAACGTCACCAAACTAAAGGTGACCACACAATCGGTGGAAGAAACAAGAAAACACATAAAGGAAGATGGAGCCGATCCTACAGAGATTTGAAATAAAGAGGTGTTTATAAGGAAGGTTGACGAAATTAAAGTGTCCCAGAAATAAACCAAATAAAAATACTAGCAACACCTGGTCAGAAGAGAGAAGAAAGATCCTTAGTGAAAGAATGAAGAAATTTTGGAAGGAAAAGAAAAGACTGACCACCAAACCAACTATTTCTCGCGGTCCATGGTAGGTCAAACTCGAAGAGAAGAAGAATAAAATAACAGATAAAACATTAAAACAAAAACAACTTTCACCAAATGAATATACTATAGAAATTCCAGAAGAAATTCGTAAAAAAATTTCAAGATTAAGGAATGTTACCAGATTATGATGAAATATCAAATTATCAAAAATTATTAATTGGTAAATGTAATGGAAATAAACAAAATTATATAAAACTGATGAATACGTTCAAACCAAAAAGTGATTATGTAATTGGTTATTGAACGTTGAAAGAATTTATCAATCAAGGAATTATTATTAACTAGCGAACCGACCAGCTTCGCCCGGGTACAATTGAGCTTTACAGATACGCTAATAAATAAATTGGGAAAAGACAATACATTTATGTGAAAATAGAATTATAAAATTTTACTATGTTGGCCTAGGTTTTTAACTGATTACGGCAACCCAAAAGGAAGGAAATATTTTTTACCCGATAGCCAAGAAGTCGGGTATTGTTTTTGGAATGTATCTGTGCAACTATCGCGTAGTTACCATTTTTCCGCTTTCGATGTATGAAAATTAGAACGTTAGTTTTATAAAGTAGTTGTAGCTTTAGAAATAAGTGTACCAAGGTTTTACTTTTCGCGTTTTGCTCAGGGATCTTAATCGATCACCAAAGTTAAGAAACTTCCCAGCGGCACACATTTGGATGGGTGACCGTTTAGTAGCATAAAATCTGAGCGCTTCCGGGCTTCGGAGGGCACGTTAAATATTCGGTCCCGGTTGTTATCGATTGATAGCAGTCGTTAAGCCATTCCAGAGGTCCTTGGGCGGCCTGATAAACTCTGACACCAGAGGGAAAAAATTTTTAGGTCACGTTCCCAGCCGTTCCAGAATTACGTTTTGTTGTTATTCCAAAGTACAATTTACTGGGATAAAAAGTATCTTATATCGAATTCCAGGACCTAAATTACCTACATACCAAATTTCATCAAAATTCGTTCAGCCGTTATGGAGCTGAGTGGTAACAAACACACATAAACAGACTTTCGCATTTTTGGTATTGGTAGGACAAAGTAAAATATTATATCTCTTTGAACAGAAAGCAAGGTTAAGGTCTTATATAGGCAAGAATACAAATTTAAGACAGGAAGGTAAAAGTAATTTAGAAAAATACTTTTAAAAGCTTATTAATAAGGGGCAGTTTATGGAAAACAATAGGATAATATTAGAAAATGGTGTGATATGAAATTAATAAATAATTTAAAAAATTCTAATGATCATAAAGATTATGAAACTAGAACTATAATTAGTGAAGATATTGTTTTATTGTGTAAGAATAAAAATAATATAAAATAAAATAAACTTTTATAAGTGCACCTGTGTTATAATCATGAAACTTATTAACGTATAACTTATATTAACACATCTTAAAGGAAAAATATAGCTATAATATAAGACTGTTAGGTACTGATACAGATTCTCTCATAGCTTATATTGTAACAGAATATGCATATGGAAATATGAAAAATAATAAAGAATCCTTTAATAAATCATAATATTCAATAGAAGGTATACCCGAAATAAATAAAAAGTATCTCGATTAATTAAAAATTAATACTTGGGAATATCAATAAGAGAGATTATTCGATTGAGATGAAAAAGGTATGCCTTTAGGAACGATATTAATGAAAAGAAAATTTGCAATGGAATAAGGAAATGTAATATACAAAGACTAGAGTTTGTGATTTACAAAGATTGTCAAATGAATAATCAAACAACAAAACAAACTGTATATAAAAGAATGTTAAAAAAAGGAAGGAAAGAAATCTTTCCTAAAAAAAATTTGAATATATACTTTGACCAAGAATTTTATCATAAAAGGTATCTAGCATTTGATTTTAGAAATTTTAAATCAAAAACTAATACAGTTTACCAATATAATGTACTTTATTAGAAACCAGTTTTAAATTCCAATTAATATCATTCTTTCTTTTCTTGGAGGGAACTGTATATTATTGATTGTTCATATAGAAAAACTGTATTTGCTAAATATAAGATAATAATCAAAATTTGTGTTGATTTAAATAAAGCAGTTCCAGAGCATACTTATGTAATGTCGTGTTGATGAGTCAGATAAATATTAATTACGACTACATGAAAAAGATAATTACAGAAAATATTACATTATTTCTATTAAATACAAATTTGGAACAATTTATACCTTATTAACTTTTATAATTGAAGCATAACTTATTCTCTTAAATATATACTTAATTCACATAATTTTATGTTGCACTATTTTTCATTTGCGTATAAATAACCATATTATCGCGTCATATTGTACTGCGCTGCTCTTCGTTCTCAATGTTACTATCGTAGTGTTTCCTTTTCGAGTAATATAAGCCAGTTTGAATTTTTTAAATCCATTATTTTAAACGAAACAAACATATTTTAAGATTCAAAAGAATAACTATTTGAATGAAGTAGAAATAAGCATTGATAACAATTTTATCTGAGCTAGAGCAGGCGGATTATGTATATACTGTAATAATACTGAACGATTTATTAGCACGCCTATGCAGATAATATATTCTGGGAAATATCCTGGTGCCAGTGTTAATATTCTATTTACTATTTTTACGGTATATTAAAAAAATTTGGATCTCTTTCGAAGAATCCGCCAAGGTGTTCATTGTTCATTATTTTCTTTCCAGTAGTGTGTGCGTGTGCGTATGTATATATACATATATATATATGTATATATATAAAGGGCGAGGCAGCTAAGGCATGCCACCTGAATAACACCGCCAGTTTCAGTGGTACAAGAAAATGTTTCAGACAAATTTGCTTCGGTCCAAGACGCTAATAACTTGATAGTGATAATTACCCGTACGTGGAAGGGTAAAGAAGATACAGAGGTCAACTTCGTTAATTTAAATGGAATAATAATTGTTGAGAACACCCTTCGACAGTGCGTATGAAGATGTAATAAATACGATTACATTCGCCAGTCGTTCAAGATCTCTGAAGGACAATGAAGAAGCGCCACCGCTCGGAACAATGGCCGACGTAGCACAACCCTGTAGCGACTGTAACCGTCCTGTAGGTGGCGTTTGTTTAAACAAACCGAGCCTCAGACTACGCTTCATTTGTTATTTCATTGTGATATCAGGTGTTAAAATTGGTGACCTAGTGCATTGATACATACTGTAAAGTAATTCTAAGAGGACAATAGCGCAATTTAAATTTCATCTGGACTTATCACAGAACAAGCTCGTGTTATACGGTCGTTCATAATTCGGGAGTCGTCGCTGGGTCTTTGTAGACCTTTTGATTTAATGTTCCCCACAGATAAAAGTCCATAGGCGTTAAGTCTGGGTAACATGCAGGTCATTTCGTTTTTCCAGACCGACCTATCTAACGACTACGGAAAGTTTTGTTAAGAACCGTTGTAATTATCTATGCAGAGTGAATGGGACATCCATCGTGTTGGTAGCACATGGATTGCCTTATGTCCATTGGGATGTCTTCCATTAATTGTGGCAGCACTTCTGTTAGGAACTGTAAATACTTGATGCTATTTAGTGTTCCACCAATGAAATAGGGACCAATTAGGCGATTAGTTATAACACCGCACAACACGTTTGCAGACCATGGTATCTGTTTATCCACTTTTCTCAGCCAGGGCGGGTTGTCAGTTGACCAGCAGTGCATGTTGCAAAGGTTAATGTGCCCACCGTTTGTAAATGACGTTTCATAGGTAAACAAAATCTTGGACAGGAACATGTTATCGGTTTGTAGTTTTCGTAGACACCATTCGGAGAACTGTACCCGATATCGAAAGTCACTTCCATGTAGCTGTTGTTGAAGTGAAATGTGGAAAGGATGAATTTTGTTGCTATGTAATATTCCCAGAATACTCCGTTGACTTATCCCACTCACAATTTCAAGCCAATTCGTGCTGACATGTGGATTGTGTGTTACCGCATCTAAGATGTTAATAGCATTTCTCTCTAAGTTGTTGTTTTTCGTCGTTGGTGTTTTCTTTTCGACGCTTAGAGTTTCTTGAAATATTTTTATTATGTTCTCAAAGACAGATCGTACCGGTGTGGCACGATCAGGATATCTCTCAGCATACAATCGCACTGCTGCTCTAAGGCTGCGGTGACATTCTCCGTAAATGAAAACGATATCAACTCTTCGGGCGGTCGGATACATTGTGCCACTTCAAATAACGACACGAAGAAGTTATGTGATCGCTACAACAGCACAGCACAGACTAATGGCCCATTGTTCCGTGCAGCGGTGCAGTTAGCTTCGTCATTGACCTTCAGCAAATGTCTGTTGGATGTTATCGTATTTATTACATCTTCATACGGACTGTCAGGAGGTGTTAATAAAAATAATCATTCCATTTTAATTAATGAAGTTGATTTTTCTTATCTTCTCTACCCTTCCACGTACGGGGAAAATATCACTATCAAGATATTAGCGCCTTGGACCCAAGCAACTTTTTTCAAAAACGTTTTCTTGTACCATTGAAATTGGCGGTGTTTTTCAGGTGGCCTGCCTTATGTGACTCATCCTGTATATACGAGGTCTGATTCAGAAGTCATGGCAACTATTCGTTATCTCCCGAAAATGACCCAACATAGGAAATTTACTATGTACAGTTGATAGTGTACGACATGTAGGTTTAAATGTGACACCACATGGGGTATGGATACAGGAATGTCCGGCAAGGAACAAAGACAAACATGGCTGCTTAAAATCACCAGTTAATTGATATATTCCCGTACAAACTGTTTACACTCATGTGAACGGGTACGTATCGTATGTGTACGATCTCTGTTTAACATCCTTTAAAAAAGTCTCCAATGTTGTCCTCGATTCATTGCCAGCGATGAGGCAGACGGGAAATACCATCGGCTGCATGAGATCCAACAATGTTCGCCACCTCTCATCGATATATATG
>NQII01005112.1:84012-125614 GCA_002778355.1 Clitarchus hookeri | reverse complement strand
ATATATATATATATATATATATATATATATATATATATATATATATATATATATATATATACATATATATAACTTCGGGAGGTTATTTAATGAAAAATAAACTGGAACATATATAGGACACCATATACCTAAACAGAATATGAGACTGAAAAATTGGGTTTTCAAAACGTATTTTCGCTGAATGCCTTCTACTTTCTGCCAGCGGTAGGGATGGAGGCGATTTACCCACAGTATATCTTACATGGTTGAATGGAACACGGTTATTTTGCACTATGGAGCATGTACTAGTGGAGGGCTTGTCATTGACGTGCTGACATATAACTTCTTTACGCCGAACAGTGCTCTGAAGACCGAACACGGCCAGCATTACGCATGTGTCTCTACAACATAGTAATCATGTCACCTTTTTGCTGCGGACTTTGTAGGCGTTTTACGTTTTCAAAACCCAATTTTAATAGGCTCATATCTCCTTTAATATTCAGTTTAGGTAAACTGTGTCCTATATATTTTCGACTTTATTTTTCATAAATAATTACCTGCCATAGGTTACACATATAATTTCCGAACATCCTATATATATCACATTGTGGTCACTAGAATGTATGTGGACTGGTAAGTTAGTAGATAAAGCAACATACTTCTGAGCCAGTGCTCTGGGTCCAAGTCTCAGTAGAGTTAGGCTCTTATCATTGAAAATTTCATAAAATCTTTTTAAATCACTAACAAAGTAATGCAAAACATATGAAAATTGCTATAATCAAAGATTTATTGACAGGCTATTAAACAATATTAATTAACATCAATCATATAAAATTTATGCAAAGATTTTTTATTTCAACAGCTGCAACACAAAGTAATTTTAGGCAAAATTATAGTGAGACATAAATTACTGGAGGTCTCTTATATCATCATCTTGTTTTTATCCAGACTATTTACACAAATATTGCGGGTGAATTGCAGCCACTATATTTATAGAGGATCGATTTGAACACATGATGCACCAGTACCGCAATTAACCTTCGTTAATAACTTCTCCACGGTTCAAACAAACATTTAAAAAAAAAAAAAAAAAAACTTCTTCATATGTATTTTTGTCACCAAGTCAATCTATACCAATGTCTTAAGATTCTTCAAAATGGCATTGTTCAAAATGTATTTACATTTACATTTTGTACGATCCCCCCCCCCCTCCTCTTTCAAGTATGCATTCTTGTTTTTGCCTGAATGTGCAATCGGGATTTGTCTGCTAGGAGATGAATTCGGTAGGTTAGAGAACAATGGCTGTGGCTGCTGTGCAAGTGATGTAGTCCACCATATTAGATTACATCATCAGATGTCCTTGACTTTGACCTTTTCTTGTTGCTTGTCGCCATCTTGTTCCTAGAATTTTCCACTTCATGCTTGGTCATTCCATCTTGCTTCTCTTTATTCTCTATCCTGGTGTCGGTCATGTTGTTGGTAACTACCAGAGTGTGCCACCATCGTCCCCCATTTTGGATGTCGTCTGCTGTAGTTTCCCCTGCGACCTTCGCTCGATGGCTTCCTGCTAGGGGGCACTGGTGTCATCCATCTTTGATTTTTCAATTCTTCTTTCGCAGAGCTCAAAATATCATCTCAAGGGGTGCAGGATCTAACTGCCGAACCCTGTGGTTGCCAGCATGGTTGACGCCTTAGCCAACTGAGCTACCAGCACATTTGTTAGGACAAGGGGTTTAAAAGAAGTATTAGTTAAAAAATGGGAGTTCAGAAACTCGGCGTTGGCGTGGGGAGTGGGGAGCCGATATCCAAAACTTTGGAAAATTTTGGAAATTTAATTTTTTTCCCCCAACATTCCATGGCAGCCATTTTGTCAGCCAATACTCAAACTTCATGCTCTTGCATTCCAAGCTAGGGATCCCCACGACGATGACACCAGCTCCCCAGGACTATGCCCCGACCCTGGATCCCTGCCACGATGACCCGATTGGTCTCTACTTCATGCTCTTGCATTCCAAACTGGGGGATCCCTGCCACAATGTGTCGGGGCATCGTGATTCCCCGATTGGTCCTTACTTCATGCTCTTCAATTTTAAGCTGGGCATCCCTGCCACGACACCCCTACTAGTTCCTACTTCATGCTCTTGCATTCCAAGCTGGGGGTCCCTGCGACGATGCCACCAGCTCCCCACGACGATGCCCCGACCCCAGATCCTCACCATAATGCCCCAATTGGTCCCTACTTCATGCTCTTGCACTGCTAGCTGGAGGATCCCTGCGACCATGCCGCAACAGGACTCTCCTTCTTGCTCTTGCATTCCAAGCTGGTGGATACCTGCCACGATGCCCCCAGCATGGTGGTTCGGGGGTCCCCATGAGGACGTCCCGACCCCAGATCCCCACCACGATGCTCCGAGGAGGTTTCCTCCATGTGATATATGCTCACAGCGGCCATTTTGTCAGCCAGTACTGGTATCATTTCGTCACCCAGTATTGATAGTGGCCTTGTTGTCAGCCAGAAACCACATATCACTACGACAACACACCAACCCCATATCCCCATCACAGTGCCCCGGAGACATTTTCTCCGATCCCAGTGACGATTCCACGACCCCAGATCCCTACCATGATGCCCTGCCGAGGTTTTCTTCATATGCTGATAAATGAGAATACTAAGTGATTTGTTCTTACTAGAACTGGTTCGTCCCATGCTAGGTGGGTCCCCATCATGATGCCACCCCAGTCAGTGGCAGCCATGTTGCTAACTAGTACCCTGTGACATGTAATCTCAATGTCGTCCCTGCCACAACTCCCCAACAAGGATTTTTGTCTGCATGCTCTCAAATGCTATTAATACCTTTATACTCACGGATTGGCTACGCGAAGCTTTCCCCATCGCCACTCCCCGGCTGAGGTGTTACCCTATGTCACACATGCATGCACACACACACATGTACACATCACATTAGCAGCTCAGCTCTCATGTACAACCCCATGCACACACAGACATAAATGCACACACACACGAACACACACACATCCACGGCTATGTGGCCGACCACATCTCCCGAACATGGCCGTTCAATACTGACATAAGTATCGTGGTTTAATCATTTACATATCAGTTCAATGGAGATCGTACTACAATCCACCATGCCTCCTGTCCACATCAGCATTGTCGACGATGAATCTGAAATCTTTCGATCACGTCACGGAAAGCTACTACATAGCACTGTGCACGGTATCTTAGAAGGGCCGAGCAACTGTGGCAAGATGTGTGTGCTTATCAGCCTTCTGGAGGAAACAAACAGTATTCGGTTTAAGAACATTTACCTATACTTGAAATCACTACAACAGCCAAAGTACCAACAGGTAGCGCAAATACTACAAGCCGTGGACGGACTTCGATATTGTCCTTTTAGTGATAATGAAGAGGTTGTGCAGCCAAGTGATGCTTTACCAAATTCTGTGTTTATTTTGGCATGTGAGAAACAGTCGACAATGCAGTAGTATTTCAGCATGGGATGACATGTGGTGGTGGATTCGATTTACCTATGCCAAACTTATTCATGTATGCCTAAACAGCTGCTTCGTGACAATGCTAATTCCCTTGTTCTATTTCGTATGGACGACCTGAATTTACGCCATGTCTACTTCGATCATGTTAACACTGATATGACATTCGACAGATTTAAAGACATATATTCATTTTGCTGGCGCGAATCTCACAGTTTCCTTGTGATAGCAAAGGATTTCCTACTGCATAAGGTGCGGTACCGTATGGGTTTCGATCAGTTCATTATCAATCATCAGTGAACTATGAGCTACGCCTATCCAAGTTTGGTCATAGTGGCCTGAAGTGTTCGTCGGGCATCTGTATTACCTCTACTATCGATGGACATTGCAGTTTCGGCAGGAAACGAGCCAAGAATCTCAGTGGGGCGAAACATAGTGGTGATGTGGCGAAAATATCCTTTGTCTGCAGCGTTACTTCGGAAGTGTTGCCACCAGTGGTAGTACTCCAGGCCAGCATTGAGATGCATCTTCGCACACTATTGTCTGGTATGACTCGGATCGCCACTTTGGAGACTGCACTGAGTGGTGTGGGCGAGCGAATAGCCAGTAGAGTTCATACTGCCATGGCAACTGAATAACACCAATTGGCTGAAGATATTAAGAAAGTGTCTGCTTTGAGTGGGAAACTCGCCACTGTGGAAGGTCGTCTCTTCGATACCAATATACTGACTACTAACATGGATTTGAGGTTTGGTACATTGAACGAACATGTGTCTCAAATGACTGCTTTTATTATTGGAGATGCACTTGAAGCAGTGGAAGGATGAATGCTCGGTAACACGAATGTGCTGTCTACCAAGATGGAGGCTCAGCTTCTCAAATTATCTGAAGATGTACTGAAACTGAACACTTTAGGTGGCAAGATTTCAGCTATGGAGAAGAAAATTGTAGATGTGAGAGAGCAAGTTGGTGCGAGATATCTTGGCAGTCTCACTGCTAAACTAGACGACCGCCTTAATGCCAAATTGGGAGTGATACTGTGCTGGCCTTAATAGGTAAGAAGGTGGAATCGAACCTCGGTGCTATGGAAGGACATCTGTTCGACAACACAAATGTACTGTCTACCAAGATGGATGCTCAGCTTCGCAAATTATCTGAAGATGTGCAGACACTCAACGCTTTAGGTGGCAAGATGTCAGCTATGGAGAGGAAAATTGATGATGTTGGCATCCGATTTCTTTCCTGTCTCGCTTCTAAACTAGACAATCACCTTAATGCCATGACCATGGGTGATGTCGTGCTAGTCTCAATAAGTAAGAAGCTGAAATCGAATCTCGATGCCGTCGATACAATGTCTACTATGGTGAATACGTATTTTCATATTTTGACTGGCGATGTGTGGAGCATGCTGGGAAGANGAGATATCTTGGCAGTCTCACTGCTAAACTAGACGACCGCCTTAATGCCAAATTGGGAGTGATACTGTGCTGGCCTCAATAGGTAAGAAGGTGGAATCGAACCTCGGTGCTATGGAAGGACATCTGTTCGACAACACAAATGTACTCTCTACCAAGATGGATGCTCAGCTTCGCAAATTATCTGAAGATGTGCAGACACTCAACGCTTTAGGTGGCAAGATGTCAGCTATGGAGAGGAAAATTGATGATGTTGGCATCCGATTTCTTGCCTGTCTCGCTTCTAAACTAGACAATCACCTTAATGCCAAGACCATGGGTGATGTCGTGCTAGTCTCAATAATTAAGAAGCTGAAATCGAATCACGACGCTGTCGATACAATGTCTACTATGGTGAATACGTATTTTCATATTTTGACTGGCGATGTGTGGAGCATGCTGGGAAGANCGTCGATACAATGTCTACTATGGTGAATACGTATTTTCATATTTTGACTGGCGATGTGTGGAGCATGCTGGGAAGAAAGCTTCATGCCATGGAGGCACAGCTCCTTGACTTGGGTGAACATGTTGACTATAGAGCCCTTACTATTCTGGCAGCTACGTTAAAGGATCACCTTCTTGTAGCGAACGAGGGTGCCAGCAAGCTAGCTGTTGTGGAAGCCAAGCTTACTGCCGTGGAGACGAAGCTCGGACAGGTCGATATTAAGGTTTTTGCCGATATTTCTGCTAAACTCGTTGAGCACTTTAATGTGCTGTGTGGAGATGCGGACACGCCGAATGCATTGTGTACACAGCTAGAAAGTGTGAGAAGCAGCTTGCAAACGAAACTGAACTCTGTATTCGACAGAATGACTAATAGACTTCTTACACATATGGTCGAGGAAATCACAGATATTGAAGAACTTATACGACACAGTATTGTTCGTTATTTAAATGACCTGCGAAAGGACGATAAAAAATGTACACATTAAAAACATGTGCATACTGCAGTCCTCCAGCAACTCAATATGTTTGAAGCTAAAATTGTCACTCTGATTGCTCGTAAAGCCATTGTCTAATACATGCATATAGTGAGAACATTTCACTTATCTGTTTAGTATATAGTCTGCTGCCATCGAGGATTTAAATTGTGTCATTGCAAGTGTGCGTGATAAGAATCTACTGGCCAAGTGTGATCGTATGGAGCGCGATGCAGTATTGGAAGAGGCCTCCTGTCCGCTCACATCATGGTTGGATACTTTACAGAGACAAACCGTTTCCCCTGTCGGCATGAAGACTGAACCGGCCAGCGAACTCAAGATTCTTCCGGATGATACCATGTACGATGATGATATGTCTTTAGCTACATGGAAATNGAACCGGCCAGCGAACTCAAGATTCTTCCGGATGATACCATGTACGATGATGATATGTCTTTAGCTACATGGAAATGCAGAAAGAACGGTTCTCACTTATGCTCGACCATTGTTCGTAACTATCTCTCTTCGTACATGAAGAGGTTGAATGATTGCACGGATAGTGTTTATAGACACAATAAGATATTGTACTTGGGGAAGAAACAAATTTTTTTCTACGCAACGATTTTATACAGATTGACAATGAAGCAATGCGCCCGTCTCCGGGCCTCTACAATCTCTTGTTTAAGCGACGTCCTAGCGAGTTCACAGGAAAGGCACTTCAGCANGAACCGGCCAGCGAACTCAAGATTCTTCCGGATGATACCATGTACGATGATGATATGTCTTTAGCTACATGGAAATACAGAAAGAACGGTTCTCACTTATGCTCGACCATTGTTCGTAACTATCTCTCTTCGTACATGAAGAGGTTGAATGATTGCACGGATAGTGTTTATAGACACAATAAGATATTGTACTTGGGGAAGAAACAAATTTTTTTCTACGCAATGATTTTATACAGATTGACAATGAAGCAAGGCGCCCGTCTCCGGGCCTCTACAATCTCTTGTTTAAGCGACGTCCTAGCGAGTTCACAGGAAAGGCACTTCAGCAATACAAGAGATTACTTAGCCTCCCGAGTTCACAATTGACTGACAATGATGCAACCAGCAACAAATATGAGGATGAGACACATCCAAAATTCAACATTGTTACCGATCTGTTTCCGGATGTCGGCATAGCTAGCGGCTCGGGACTGGCTCCGAATCATTATGGGGGCAGTCAGCTCGAGTATGTGTTCTGGGACGATGTGAATGAGCTTGTATCACATCTATGGCCGCTTGTCGCATCTCAACAGGCTGGCAATCATTCACGCACGGATGAGATTGTGAATTTTGTGGAAGAATTGCAGGAAGGTGGATGCATGTACTGACAATGTCACGTACGCAGATCGTAGCTGAGCTTCACCAACCTGCACGACTCAATTACCGCCAGCGAATAGTATTCGTGTTTGGAACTCGTTATTTGTATCAATTTGACGTAGTGGAAATGATTCCGTATGACTCTGTTAATAAGGGCTATAGATACATGCTGAGTAATAAATTGTTTCAGCAAATATGATTGGGCTGTCCTCGTTCACCGGAAATGCGGGACTAACATTGCTAATCCAAAGAAGACAGTTTAACATGATAAGGGAGCACCAAAAAAATGCAGAATTAATTTGGCAGAGAATTCTACAATACGGACTTCCGTTCACTAGTGGAAACGAATAAGTTTAATCTCTACAGTACGCCCGGCGATAAGAAGACCTCAATCTTGGAACAATTTAACCGCACACTGAAGACTGTTATGTGGCGTGAGTTTTTGTCACGAGGTAGTCAAGTTTGGCTTGATATTCTGCCTTGTCTGATTTTCGACTAGAATGGACGAGTGCACTGGACCATCCACATGCGGCTAGCGGATGTTAAGGACGATTGTTTGCTGACAACTGTGTTAAAAAATGTGAAGTGATTGGACCGGCGCAATGCTAAGGTGAAGATTGGTGACTATGTGGGTATTCCACGCCTCAAATACACTTTTGCGAAATCTTACACGCCGAATTGGTCCGTGAAGGTTTATCATGTTGATAAGATTCGCCATTACGAACCGAGAACCTATGAACTCGTCGATCTGAATTGTGACAAGCTGGAGGGAGGATTTTACGAACCAGAGATTATGCTAACACTGTTTCCGAACACCTATTTGGTCGAGCAGGTGTCACATCGCAAGGGTAATCGTCTATTCGTTAAGTGGGCGGGTTTTCACGCTCGCCATAACAGTTGGATCCTCAAATGTGCACTTACTGACGTATAATTTTTTTTTCTGCAAGAGTTGTATATGTACTGTAGTTGAATGCTACTACATGCGTTGTGTAAGTGATCCTTGATTTCCGCCTGGCCAGGGCACGCATGGAGCTGGGTAGGGCGGAATGCCTGGGACCATGTTTTATGCCATGACAGGTAGGCGTGGGGAGAAAGTCATCTCTTCCACACGCAGCACGCTCGCCGTCGGGTGGTTCCCCAGTTTCGCTGTATGTGTGTGTTATCAACACGAAGACAAAAATCCTTGCCGAAGCATTCTGGCAGGGATGGCATGGATAATGTTGCCCTCACAGGGACAAGTCGCCTGGGGGATGTCCCTAACTAGAAATACATATGTGTGTGTGGCACTACCTCCATTGAACTGATATGTTAACCCCCCAACACTAATGTCAGACAATGACGTCCAGGTTCGAGGCCT
Source organism: Clitarchus hookeri (assembly GCA_002778355.1). Taxonomy (NCBI): domain Eukaryota; kingdom Metazoa; phylum Arthropoda; class Insecta; order Phasmatodea; family Phasmatidae; genus Clitarchus; species Clitarchus hookeri. The sequence goes on along the minus strand of NQII01005112.1, from coordinate 117,027 downwards.
GGCAAAGTGGTCGGTCAGAAAACGTATAAAGTAAATGAGATGATAAATATATGTGTAAGTATACTGTAATGCGCAGTGAGAAAACGATTAAGAGGGACATAGTCTGGTAAATACATTGATAAAATCCTCCCTTTCGAGCACATATTCCGGGAATAAATATTGCTGTCCGGGTACACGACTAATACAAAGATTGAAGCGAGGTGACGTCCCTGTCAATTCGTTGGACGACGCATGCAAGGAACACGATATTGCCTATGAGACCAGTAGCAAATTGGAAGACAGGAAAGCGGCCGACACCATTCTATCAGATAAAGCAAAGTCGATAGTTAAATCGCCCAAGTACACACTCGGCGAAGGTTTAGCTGTGTGGGGAGTGTCGAAGATTATGAAAACTAAAGTCAAGAGGGGAATGCATTTGAAGTTTGTTTGCAGAAAGACAAAGAAGAAGTGCACTGGCAGATGTAGGAAACCACGCAAAGTAGTAGTAGGGAAGCATGGAGGTATTTTACCCTTAATTTTATCGGCGCTAGGCATTCTCGGCAGTCTTATCAGCGGTGCGAGTGGTATTGCTAGAGCAGTGAACATGGTGAAGGAGGAAAACAAATGGCTCTCGGAGATGTTGCGACATAATATGAATAAGGAGGCTCTTGCCAGAGGTAAAATAAAAACGGCAGCGGACTCTACCTCCATTCTTACCAGCCGGTAGCCAGCGACAGTGGCAGAAAAATGTCAGTACGCCGAGGAATGAAGCGCACTTAAGGTCCCTACCTAATCGACCACTAACCAACTTCGACATATGAAAGTTTGCACGAAAAATTAAAAATAGTCAATTTCCAGGGCATGTTCATGTGTGATCGCCTACCACTCCATGCAAGTCGGGTAGAGTGCGGTATAGTAAACCTAGATACACCCACCGGGCTGGGAACTCATTGGACAGCATATAAAAAGAATGGCAAAACAGCCGAATACTTTGACAGTTGTGGTAACTTAAGAACCCCGCCGGAACTGAAAACTTATTTGAGANGAATGGCAAAACAGCCGAATACTTTGACAGTTGTGGTAACTTAAGAACCCCGCCGGAACTGAAAACTTATTTGAGAGGGGCACGAATATATTATGTTCACATGGCAGAGCAATAGCCATGCCTGAGCTTTCTTGTAAGATACATATATACTTAACAGAGACGCACTAGGTGTAAGCGTCAGTCATGTCTGTAATTCTGATCGTGTCGGGCAATAGCTCGGATTTGCGTTCTGTGCATCTCTCCCCAATCAGCCTGAATGGTGTGTGGTCCATGGCAATGATATATTTTCAAACTCAGTTCTCAGTAACGAACATAGATGTATGCAATTGTATGTTTCAATACATTAAGGGGGGAGATGGTAAGAGATGGGAGGTGAGTATACCCACAGGTTCTTATGAGATCGAAGACATAGGCGATTAACTAAAGCGAGAGCTGAGGGCGGAGGACGTGACGTTATCTGCGCTGTAATGCAAATAAGCTACACAGCGAGATGTATTGTGCTGTTCATATAGACTTCACGCAAAGCGATGCACTTGCCTCCATGCTAGGTTTTAAGAAAATAATATACGAGGCGAATAAACAAAATGAAACTACCCTGCCCGTAAACATCTTCCCCATGAATGTTATAGGAATAAACTGTAATTTGGTTAGCAGATCGTATCTCAACGGCAAGCCTAGCCCGACACTGCACGAATTCTCCGCGATGGTGCCACCAGGCTTTAAGCTTGTGAACGTTCTGAAGACACNAAGCCTAGCCCGACACTGCACGAATTCTCCGCGATGGTGCCACCAGGCTTTAAGCTTGTGAACGTTCTGAAGACACCAATTTATATTACAGTCGTGATGGATAACGTAGAGGAATCCATAGTCTCTATAGTGAACCAAGACAGTCGTTTGATTAATTTCCGAGGAGAGGAAATAACAGTAGGCATACATTTAAGGAAAGATTGGACTGAAATTTAAGTGTGTGCATACAAAAGAAATAAAAGACCCTTACCATGCCAAAGCGAAAGTCAGCATGAGTCGAGCACACAGAGCGCTAACATCTGAAATGCTCGTTTCCTTAGCAGATTAGGTCTGATGATCAACAGCAAGTATGGATGTAGAAATATTAAACATAGCAGAGCTGGCAGGGTTCAAAGACGCGTTCACCAAGGTTGAAATCCACACCTACTCGCCCTATCTGCCAGCCTGTACATAACCTCGTCCGAGGTTCGGACCCCGGTGCAAAACAAGGATATATACACTGCCCTGTGCAATTCATATTTGCGGTTCCGAGGAACTCTAACAAAAGCAGGTAATGCCCTGCACGCGATGATAAAATCATTAATAACGGTATACTACACATGATAAGTAGAATCGCGTACGGACTGAACAGGTGTGAAGTAGATGCTATGAGAGATGTTGGAATCTCAGCCACCATAAAAAACTATCTCTCATTGAAGCATAACCAATTGCCGATGGCCAAAATGGCAGGATGGGGGATCAAAGAGGGCTTTAAGGTCCCCGTCTATGCCAACGGTAAATTTGAAGTATTTATTCCACTAGCCATTCTGTAAGGTTTTATCGAAGACTACAAAAATGTAATTATTAATTCAAAGCAAGAGTTAGTTATTCACATGGCTAACACGCAAGCGAACACACTCCTGGACACAGGTGCAGCACCGGAAGCTGCAGCACTGTCGATACTTTCTATTGACTGGTTATTGCCCTAGGGCAGGTAAACATGAAAGAAGGTGTGAAAATTTTGAAATATGCAGAGAAAGGAAAGAACGTCGATATTACATTTCGTACATGGAGTTTAAANAAGAAGGTGTGAAAATTTTGAAATATGCAGAGAAAGGAAAGAACGTCGATATTACATTTCGTACATGGAGTTTAAAGACGTACCCGAGTGTACCTGGCTCCATGAACATAAATTGGAATGTTAAAACTAGTTTCGCCAGTGAAAAACTACTCATCATAATAGTCGCATTTCAGACAGGCAAACAGAATGTTATCAATATGGACTGTTCGAAATATGATCGTTTAAATATCAATAAGGTTAGAATTTTCTTAAACTCAGAGGCTTAGCCGTATGGAGATTTAAACATTGATTTTACAAACGGCATGTATATGGTACCGTATCAAATGTATGGCGACTTCCAGAGATCCTAATATGGACAAACGCTGGCCCCGAAGCTGAAACCGAATGTTTTTATGATCAAAGCACACATACTAGTGTTTGACATTAGTAAACAGGATTATACATTGAAGAGCCAAACAAAGTGGTACACCTGCCTAAAATTTGGTAGGGCCCCCCGAGCACACAGAAGTGCTGCAAGACGACGTGGCATGGACTAGACTAATGTTTGAAGGTGTGCAGGAGGCAATTCACACAATGAATCCTGCAGGGCAGTCCACAAATCCAATCTGCGCCAATTTGAGAAAGAGTTGCAAGTCTGTCACGTTTAATGATTCTCGTCAGTCTTCGTTTGTCCCTTTCTTTCACGATCTTTTTCCGGCCGCAGCGATGTCGAAGATGAAAGGTTTTACTGGATTCCCGATATTCACGGTACACTCGTGAAATGGTCGTACGCCAACATCAAAATATAATCGCTACCTCGGAAATGCTATTTCCCATCTCTTGTGCGCTGACTATAACACATCTTGATAACCTGGCACGTAACAGCAGTAACCAATCTAGCTGCCGACCGCATCACGTTACTCTGATTGGTTCCATACCTCTGTTTTTTGCATACGCACGCCTATACCAGTTTTTTTGGCTCTTCAGTGTTGAATAAAATCAGGTGTAGCGGACTGTAGGATTGAAATAACCACCTCGGAGAATTTCCCAGCCTTCACTAAAGTCTATGTTTTAATAATAAATTACAGACTAGTCATGTACAATGTACACAACAGAGTAGTTAAAATACTGATGAAAGTTACAATTATAGTCCATTTGCCATCAGACCGTCATAATTTACGTGAACTTTCAGGGATGGGTGTCACAGCATGGTTTCATTATTAAATGTATCTGTATAACTAATGTTTACGGGCGTACGGTAACAATTACATTCTTATCCCCGTTTCCATGGCTAGCGCTCAACAGGAAAAGTAAGGTAACAAATATCTTCCTGAGAAAACACTATCATGGACTCAATTGGGACGACGGTGATGTAGAATACGATAAAGTGCGAGATGTATTAAACAAGAATGGTGCAGTCTTCGTGGCCAGCCCGGAGAAGAAGAGGTAGTTAAGCATGTATTGCACCGCGAAAATAAAACTCTTTGATCTACAGACAGACTATCATTATTCTTTGTTAAGAAAGTTGAGAGTACAGTACGTGATAAAAATCGAACACTTGTGTACTGCATGCAGACAGGACCGAGGGTGTCCGTGCTTGAATTCACTTTTGTTAAAAATATGTACCCTTGTCGAAGGGTTGGGGGAGGGGGGGGAATGATGTTTTTTCCGAACAACATCGGTCATTATAAATATCGAACCTGCGAGGAGGGGAACCACAGTACTGTAGGTTATCTTAATGGATGGATTTATTGCAAAGAATAGTATAGATAGGTATATATAGATCCCATAGATCTGTAGATGCTTACTTGCGATCTAGCACCAGTATGCTATGCTACGTTTGCTTGCTGCCTATGTCCGGTGACTTCTTCACAACGCATTTCTTGCAACTGCAACTGCTGCTGTTTTTCACATCAATCATCTTTGGTAAGTCCTCTACAATGCTGCTGGGTGGTGAGTACACTTAACCAAATTCAATCTTACTGGTGTGTTATGCATACATTGCTGACAAAAGAGATAGAGTGTGTGAGAACTTGAATTTTCCNTGCTATGCTACGTTTGCTTGCTGCCTATGTCCGGTGACTTCTTCACAACGCATTTCTTGCAACTGCAACTGCTGCTGCTTTTCACATCAATCATCTGTGGTAAGTCCTCTACAATGCTGCTGGGTAGTGAGTACACTTAACCAAATTCAATCTTACTGGTGTGTTATGCATACATTGCTGACAAAAGAGATAGAGTGTGTGAGAACTTGAATTTTCTACACTGCCGAGCATTAAGAGACAGTTGAATGACCGTATAGTCTGTCTCATGTGAGTTGGTCAGATTTTGGCATTTCGACGAAAGTAGTGCCAATGTTTACTTTAGTTTACGTATTCTTTCGACATCAGCTGATGCGTCCAGTGAGGGCTGTAATTTTTTTTATAAACATGCTGTCAGCTAATCCACTTGACATTGTACTGTAATGATAAACAAACGTTCGTATTTATAGATTGACATCCATCGAAAAAACTAATTGGTAGGTTATAAAGGCATAAATAAATAACACTGCAANAATGTTTACTTTAGTTTACGTATTCTTTCGACATCAGCTGATGCGTCCAGTGAGGGCTGTAATTTTTTTTATAAACATGCTGTCAGCTAATCCACTTGACATTGTACTGTAATGATAAACAAACATTCGTATTTATAGATTGACATCCATCGAAAAAACTAATTGGTAGGTTATAAAGGTATAAATAAATAACACTGCAAAAAATTTAATACTTACCGATGCATTTTTATTTAATATATGCGAAATATCGAAATTGGGTTAACATTTGCCAGATGATAATTGCTGTTCTTATCTCAAATACTGAACATTACAGCTAATACATTAACAATTGAAATAAAAATAATTATTTTGGAGATTTGCTTGACAACTCACCAACGACTTTGCAACGCGAACGACATGGCATGGTAGACCTAACAATTATAAGCCCAAAAGGAAATTTACCAGTAAACACAAAATAACTGTACACGGAAATGCTTGTTACTTTAAAATTATACAGAGCTCGCAGTAAAATAAAAACATTGGTATATGTTTGTAAATTTCCTATTTTATACAAAAAAAATCTACATTTTCTGACTTGTTACTGGTTCGGAAGAGTGTTTCGGGAGAGTATTTCGGGAGATGCTGGATTTTGTAAATTACNTATTTTCTGACTTGTTACTGGTTCGGAAGAGTGTTTCGGGAGAGTATTTCGGGAGATGCTGGATTTTGTAAATTACACTTTGTTTCGTATAAATCAAATCACCACTCTCACCATACACCTTGGGCCGTTGTGCTGCAAAACAACATGTTTTCCTCCAGACGCTAATACCTGGCCAGCATGTGTTGGCCTGAGGCACTTATGTAAGCTGCTTACGTATAGTGGAGCGACGAGCAGTCGCCTTGAGTCTCACACTCGGTTTTTGTCACTATGTGTGTTTCAAGATGTTAATAACATGTTTTACTCGTCATGTCAGTACAAGGTCAGTGTGTGTTGACCGGCCTATCGCCTAAGGCTTTTTGCATAAGCTGTTTACATCGGGTAGCGCGGTAGGCTGCCATCCTTGGACAGAGCGCATGGCTTTCACAACAGAGCTTGTTTAAAGTCATTGTGTGTCTGTTACATACTCCACTCATATATATTTGTTTTGTATTTGTAAATGACAGCATTATATTATTTTTTATAAGTATTCACGGTGTGCAATACACACACATTGATGTTCATCTTACAACTCCCCCACTCTGTTTTGTGCGTGAGTCTCCAGGGTTCGAGGCCCAGGGAAAGCATTTCATGAACATCATGTTTGTACATTCACACTCTATACTTACTATATGGAATGCAACATACAATATTAGTTTATGTTCGATGTGTTGTATAAATTGACATATATATATAATTATATTTATACATTTTCGAACTAGCCCAGAAACCTTTTCCCACAGGATCCCTCCTGGCCTATAACACNATATTTATACATTTTCGAACTAGCCCAGAAACCTTTTCCCACAGGATCCCTCCTGGCCTATAACACATGTATAACTTCGTATGTCCAGTCAAGAATGGCACTTACTCGACTTGAAGAGATGGGGTCTGGAGGTTCTTCGACGTTTCCTACTTCTTCGTTCACAACATCAGCAGTTTCGTCTTTCCCACACATAATAGAACCTATTGCATCTACAGTACATTGACTTGCACTACAGTGTGGTTTCTGCGATCGGGCGTTTACCATTCGCAGGAATGGTTTACATCATGAGCGTAACTGTGCCCTCAATCAATTCAGGGGCCAGTACAACACATGTGCGATAGTTGTGGACGATCTTTTGCCCATGCTGACAAACTTAACAGCAATCACATAGCATGTACAGAACTGATCAGACAGGCTGTATCGTCCAGCTGTTCGTTCTGTTATGAAGGCTCCGGGTGTCCTTGTGATGCTCGTCACCATGAATGCAGGTGTTGGGCGAATCCTGATACTTTGACATTGGCATACGGGAACTGCGGTAGGCAGTTTACCAGAAAAGATACACTAAGTGCACACAGCGCAAAGTGTAATGGAACTACCACAGCCTCCCGACTGGCGAAAAGGGCACGCATGGCGAATCCTCAGCCAGGCACATCCTGTCTCTCATCGGCTCATGTTATTGCAGCCGAGCGCCGCTGCACTCATCGTAGGACCATAATCACTGGTGCTGGCGAGTGTAACGCTTATGTGTTTGTAGAGGATGAGAGCAAATTTCGGGGCATAATAAAAACATACATCACCGAGAATACCTCGAGTGTGGCCCTCGAGCAGATGAAGCGNAGAGCAAATTTCGGGGCATAATAAAAACATACATCACCGAGAATACCTCGAGTGTGGCCCTCGAGCAGATGAAGCGTAATATCATCGGCCAGCTGGAGCAGGAAATCGAGGACCAGAGGGCAGTTAAATTTAATATTTTCCTCGAATGCGTATGTGCAAAACAGGAACTGCACGACAACGAGACAGACCAGTGAGCCTTCAAGACCACGAACGTGCCCCTCTCCAATGTAGCTGACGTAGAAGAGGCTGTGTCGGCTGCCATTGCCAAAATGTGCCAGGAGGATGATGAGTACATAGGGAAGGGAAGTGGCTGGACCCTCACCTTCGTGAAACAGGTTTAGCTATCAACCAATAAACTCGACCCCCTGAGAGCGTCCTCCTACATCGCCCTGCCTGCGAGCATTGCAGAAAAGCAAACAATTGTCAACCAGCAAAACTCAGAGAGGCAGTACTTTAAATGGGCGATCTTGTTATGGTATGTAGAGGGCAGGAATCCAAGGCACGTCGACCAGCGTTACACCAACCTGTAAACGCTCTTCAAATTTAGCACAATAGAGTTCCCAACCCCTCTATGGCAAATAGCTACATTCGAGAGGTCAAATCCAGGGGTGAGCATCAACATCTACACACTCGACGAAAATACACAGATAGTGTCAATACAGGTGACAGGTCCAGAACTGACCCGGCACTTTGACTTGCTGCTACTGACCACAGCGGAGCACCGGAACTGTAATTTCTGCTACATTGGAGAATTCTCCAGGCTGGTACACTCCCAGGTGATGTCACACAATTGTTATGTGAATATCTGCAAACGCTGCCTCAAGGCATATGATAATGAACCATGTGTGATGGGGCTGATAGGTGCCGAGACTCAGGCTGAGCACAGGAGGTATTGCGATGAGCATGCCACAGTTCATGCCGACATGCCACAGACGGACAAGAACAGCAAGCCACATGTGCTCAACTTCCAGAATTATCGGAATTGTGATAAGNTGCCGACATGCCACAGACGGACAAGAACAGCAAGCCACATGTGCTCAACTTCCAGAATTATCGGAATTGTGATAAGGTACCTATAAATGTGTGTGCAGACTTTGAGGCAATGTTGGTGCCGGTCGGGGCGTGTCAACTGAACCCGGACATGTACTACACCTATAGGTACCAGAAACACGAGCCCTGAAGTTATGCCATCTACGTCAAAGCAGATAATGATATAATACCGGCCTCCAAGATGACCAGCCTACCCCTGAGCATAATATGTTACACAGGCGAAGGTGCGTCGAGATGGTTTATGGAAGATGTTGTGAGGATAGGTAATCTGGCGAAAGCCATATATGGTCAGTCCGAGTCTATATGTACACTGACATCTGGCGAACTGACTGCCTATATGCTAGCCACCACCTGCTGTTATTGTTCTGGTCTGTTCACTAGCACAAAGTTGAATGTGCAAGACCAGAACCATTTCACTGGCAACTTTATCGGGGTAGCATGTAATAAAAGCAACAAGCTTCTCTGCCGCCCCCAGAGACTGCATATTCTCTTCCATAACTTGATGTATTATGCCAATTTTATTATTAAGCAGCTTGGCTATGATACCCAGGACATATATATTATTCTGCATACCGAAGAGAGGCTTATTACCTTCAGTAAATGTTTAGGTGACAAATTTACCATACAATTTATCTATACTTTTCGATTTATGTCTGCCAGCCTCGCAACACTCGCACAGATTTTACCTTCTGAAGACTTCCAGATGACAGCCAGATTCTTCACAGCAGAGCAATTCGAGTTGGTGACCAGCAAAGGTGTGTTCCCCTACGATTTTGTTGACTTGTGGGGGAAGCTCTCCGACCTGCGGTTGCCATTCATAGAGGTTTTCTACAACCAGCTCAGTGGATGTGGCATTAGTGCAGCTGACTATCAGCACGCACAAAATGTCTGGACGGTGTTCAGCTGCCGCACATTCCAGGACTATGCCGAACTATATCTGAAGACGGACGTCTTGATTCTGTGCGACGTCTTCGAGAATCTCCGGGGACTCTGTCTGAACACACATAGTCTTGATTGTGTTCTCTATGTGAGTGATCCCGGATTCTTGTTCGACGCGATGTTGCGCAAGACACAGGTGGAGTTGGATCTGCTTGTAGACTACGATGTCCACCTCTTCATTGAGGCTGGTATCCGGGAGGGGTTGCCCAGTGCATCAAATGCCACATGGTGACTAACAAGTACATTCCTGCCACCTATGATGCCAGCAGGCCGTCTACCCACCTCCAATACACCGATGCCAATAATTTTTATGGATGAGGATGAGCAATGTCCTTACCGCTCCCAAACAGCGGTTTTGAGTGGGCCGACACGGACATTGACTTCATGTCCGCGCTGGACGATAGACATGTCGGGTACATACTTGAGGTAGATGTAGAGTAACCTAGCGCTCTTCACGAGGAACATAGGGATCTGCCATTCCTGCCGGTGAACGACTGTCCTCCTGGGTCCAAACAACTGGAACTCTTGACCACCCTAGAAACCAAGACTCATTACATTATTCATTATGTGAACCTCAATCAGGCATTGGGCCAAGGGTTGCGGCTGAAGGTAATTCGCAGTGTCCTTCAATTCCACAAGAAGGTGTGGCTAAAGCCATATATTGACATGAATACGTTGAAATGTCAGGCAGCCATGAACGCCTTCGAGAAGGACTTATTCAAATNCTAAAGCCATATATTGACATGAATACGTTGAAATGTCAGGCAGCCATGAACGCCTTCGAGAAGGACTTATTCAAATAAATTAATTAATAATACTGCGCACGGCAAGCTTAGGTAAAATAAGCGTAAATGGCAGCATATGGAACTCGTATGTAGATAAGTGCGGGCAAAGAAGCTAATTGCAAAATTGTCGTTCAAATGCAGGACCATTTATGACGAGTCACTATCCCTTGTCAAGTTATGCCATGACAGCATCACATTTGATAAGTCCATTTACGCTGGCTTTGTCGTAATTAACCTGTCGAAGACTCTCATGTATTCCTTCTTTTATGATTTGATGAAGGCGTGGTATGGCAGTTGCATGGGTCTCGNCTAAAGCCATATATTGACATGAATACGTTGAAATGTCAGGCAGCCATGAACGCCTTCGAGAAGGACTTATTCAAATTAATTAATCAATAATACTGCGCATGGCAAGCTTAGGTAAAATAAGCGTAAATGGCAGCATATGAAAGTCGTATGTAGATAAGTGCGGGCAAAGAAGCTAATTGCAAAATCGTCGTTCAAATGCAGGACCATTTATGACGAGTCACTATCCCTTGTAAAGTTATGCCATGAGAGCATCACATTTGATAAGTCCATTTACGCTGGCTTTGTCATAATTACCTGTCGAAGACTCTCATGTATTCCTTCTTTTATGATTTGATGAAGGCGTGGTATGGCAGTTGCATGGGTCTCGNAACCTGTCGAAGACTCTCATGTATTCCTTCTTTTATGATTTGATGAAGGCGTGGTATGGCAGTTGCATGGGTCTCGTGCATACATATACCGATTCCTATATCATGGAGATCGCCTGCCCCGACTTCTACAGCGACCTCGCCTCAGACCTGACACTTATTTCTGAGTTCGACACCATCGCCTACCCTCCCACTCATCCCTGCTACTCACAAGTCAACGCCAAGGTTATTGGTAAATTTAAGGATAAGTGCGAGGGCTGAGGACAAAGCTGTACGCACATCAATCTCGCGATAAGGTAGTAAAGACCACGAAGGGGATACAAAAGAGTGTTGTACAGAATACGATAACACTTGACGATTATCAGCATATCCTTTTAGCCAAGTGCATCATGAGAGTACAGGTCAGTAGTATTAGGTCGTACCATCACGAAGCATATACTGAGAATACCAACAAGTTGGCTCTTTCGTAGTTGGACAACAAGCGGAATGTCCTGGACGATGCCATAAATACCGCTCCCTATGGTTATCATACCTAATAAAAAATCAGCTCTGGGACAGGCACGTATCGTTATATATGTCTGTCCCCGGAGAGAGCATTTTTTCCAGCAGTGTATTAGAGCATGTGCCAGTGTCGTATTCCTCTTGTGAGGTATATTGTTTAGGGCGTTAGTAGCCATATGTCTCATTTAGCATACTGTAGCACATGCAAGAGCCATAGTTTTCTTGCCAGGTATGCTGACTGGTAGGTAGTGTACTGTAGCTCATACAAGAGGCACGTTCATATTTTGTCAAGTATGTTACCAGTATTTCCTGCAGTATACTGGAGCACATGCAAGTCTCGTTTTGCTAGGTATACAATTGTTCTGCGCAGTCTCTTCCAGCATATTGTAGCACATGCAAGAGTCGTATTCTTCTTTTTGCCAGATATGCTGGCTGGTAGCATGCTGTAGCTCATGCAAGAGTNGTAGCACATGCAAGAGTCGTATTCTTCTTTTTGCCAGATATGCTGGCTGGTAGCATGCTGTAGCTCATGCAAGAGTCAATCTTATCTTGTCAGGCATGTTAGCGTTATGTCCTGTACATGTTTTTTTTCCAGAGGTGTACTGTAGCACATGCGAGAATCGTCTTGCCAGGTATGCCATCAATGCTGTTGGAGGTTGTTGTTTCCAGCATTCTGTAGCACATGCTATAGTCATATTCATCTTGTCAGGCATGTGACTAGTATGTCTTGTTTGTTTCCATCGCACTGTGTTGGCGACACACTGTAGTGCTATACCCTTCTCTCTTCTATACTCATTCCCTTTGTTGTAATCTGTCTGTGAGTTCATCATCTGTTCGCTTTGTTTTCTTTTAGATGGTGATTTGCTGTATTGTAACCCACCTGTACACTATACTTGTGATGTTACCTAGGACATATTGGTGACATCACAAGAATAGTGTACTGCNGTAGCACATGCAAGAGTCGTATTCTTCTTTTTGCCAGATATGCTGGCTGGTAGCATGCTGTAGCTCATGCAAGAGTAAATCTTATCTTGTCAGGCATGTTAGCATTATGTCCTGTACATGTTTTTTCCAGAGGTGTACTGTAGCACATGCGAGCATCGTCTTGCCAGGTATGCCATCAATGCTGTTGGAGGTTGTTGTTTCCAGCATTCTGTAGCACATGCTATAGTCATATTCATCTTGTCAGGCATGTGACTAGTATGTCTTGTTTGTTTCCATCGCACTGTGTTGGCGACATACTGTAGTGCTATACCCTTCTGTCTTCTATACTCATTCCCTTTGTTGTAATCTGTCTGTGAGTTCATCATCTGTTCGCTTTGTTTTCTTTTAGATGGTGATTTGCTGTGTTGTAACCCACCTGTACACTATACTTGTGATGTTACCTAGGACATATTGGTGACATCACAAGAATAGTGTACTGCCCTGTACCCAGTCCGGGGACCGTCCATATGCTCAAAACATGTGGATGGTAAGTGGGAGGGCAACATTGCTGCTGCGAGGTAAGTGTATGTGCGTGTGTACATGTGGGTGTTCATGAGAGCAGCGCTGATGATGTGGGAGGTGTGTGTGTGTGCATGTGTGTGTGACTAAGGGTGGCACCTCGGTCGGGGACTGGCGATGGGGGAAGCTTCGCGTAGCCAATCAGTGAGTATAGAGGTATTAGTAGCATTTAACAGCACATGGATAAAAATGCTTGGCAGCACATTGTGGCAGGGACGACGTGGAGATTACATGTCGTAGGGTACTAGGTAGCAACATGGCCACCACTGACTGGGGAGGTATCGTGATGGGGACGCACCTAGCTTGGGACGAATCAGTTCTAGTAAAAACGAATTACTTAGTAATCTAATTTATCAGCATATGGAGAAAAGCTCGGCGGGACATCATGGTAGGGATCTGGGGTCGGGGCATCATCGCCGGGATCGGAAAAAAAAACTAATCCAGGGCGGTGTGATGGGGATCTGGGTTCGGGGAATTGTTGTAGGTATCCGTGGATACTGGCTGACAACATGGCTGCTATCGGTACTGGCTGAAAAATGACTTCTCTAAGCATACAGTACACGGAGGAAACCTCCTCGTAGCATCGTGGCAGTGATCTGGGGTCGGAGCATCGTCTTAGGGACCCCCGAATCGCTGGGGGCGTTTTGGTGGGGATCTGATGGCATCGTGGTGGGTATCCACCAGCTTGGAATTCAAGAGCATGATGTAGGGCCAGTCGAGGCATCGTCGCAGGAATTATCCAGCTTGAAATGCAAGAGCATGAAGTAGGGACCAGTTGTGGCTTTGTGGCAGGGATCCGGGGTCGGGGCATCGTCGTGGGGAGCTGGTGGCGTCGTCGCAGAGATCTCCCAGCTTAAAATACAAGAGCATGAAGTAGGGTTCAGTCAGGGCATAGTGGCAGGGATCCCCCAGCTAGAAGAGCATGAAGTAGGGACCAGTAGGGCATTGTGGCGGGAATACGGGGTCGGGGCATCGTCTTGGGGAGCTGGTGGTGTCTTCGTGGGGATCCCTGGCTTGGAATGCAAGATCATGAAGTTTGGGTACTGGCTGACAAAGTGGCCACCACGGAATGTTCGAAAAAATTAAAAAAAAATCATAATTTTCCAAATATTTCCAAAATTTAGGAAATCGCCGTATTTCTGAACTCCCATTTTCTAACTACTAGAAGTATATGTAAAAGTGTTTGTGCGGGGACAAAAATAGTTATATATAAATANTGTGCGGGGACAAAAATAGTTATATATAAATAAATGTTGTCATAACCTTTGTGATTATTCTAGATTAAGAATGTGTCATTATAATTACAAATACAATTTTTTATAAGTTTTTGGAAGCCCTTATGACTATCAAGGACATATATTTTACATAGACCAGCAATAACAATTTTCATATAGACATAGGTTTGCAATACGAATTTTCGTATAGGCATATGCGAACAATAAGAATTTTTAAAAGTATTTTCGTTTCTTTTTATGTATTTTCATAGTCATAGACCAACAATAAGAATTTTCGTATAGTCATAGGAATNATTTCCAAAATTTAGGAAATCGCCGTATTTCTGAACTCCCATTTTCTAACTACTAGAAGTATATGTAAAAGTGTTTCTGCGGGGACAAAAATAGTTATATATAAATAAATGTTGTCATAACCCTTGTGATTATTCTAGATTAAGAATGTGTAATTATAATTACAAATACAATTTTTTATAAGTTTTTGGAAGCCCTTATGACTATCAAGGACATATATTTTACATAGACCAGCAATAACAATTTTCATATAGACATAGGTTTGCAATACGAATTTTCGTATAGGCATATGCGAACAATAAGAATTTTTTTTAAGTATTTTCGTTTCTTTTTATGTATTTTCATAGTCATAGACCAACAATAAGAATTTTCGTATAGTCATAGGAATGCAATAAGAATTTTATTTTTATAGGAATGCCATAAGGATATATCTTCATAAATTACAATACATCTGAAATCGTCAGAATACTCAATGTTTGTGAACTTACGCCATGTGATCATGTCTCTAGGCCTATTTTGGATTAATTAATTATTTTATAATAAGAGTTGTATGTAAAATCTGAACATTTTCGTCTATCCATTAATAATTATGATTGTCTTGTAGGACTGTGAACTTATTCCACCCACGTGCATGAGTCCCTGGTCATATTCGGAATTTAAATAATTATAATTTTAATGCTATAAGTGCTGTACATGCAATATGACGGGACTCGTCTTTCCACTACTAATTAAGGTGTTCTTCTAGTTCTGCTCACTTACGCCATGTCCACGAGCCCGTCGTCGTATTTAGAATTTAATTATTTATTTATAAATTAAATTTTGCATGCGAAATATTATCAGTCTGGTTATTACACTAATAATTAAGATATTCAGGTAAGAATGCTAACTTTTAGCTTGTGCATCTGTCTCATTTGGAATTTAATTAGTTATAATTGAAAACACTAACTGTGGTACGTAAAATGTGATGAAGTCTCGTCTTTCCGTTAACAATTATCTGTTCTCTTAAGTTATGGCGTGTGTGCCCCCAGTAATATTTGAGATAATTTTTTTAAATTTGTAATCATACTCTATTATTATATTGTACGCTGTACACTGACAGATTCGTCTGCATGTCAGAACGCCTGTGCCCTAACAATCCTTGTCTACAGTCTCCAAAATAAAGGTTTTCAAAACGGTTGTTTTTCCCCAAATGCAGAATCCACAGCCTGTACTCTCCGCCAGCATACACGGGGTTAGGTTTGGCGGAAATTCCGATCTCTGCACGAACCAACAGGGTACGCGAGAGATATACATTTTGTTAATAGAACAAGGAAAATGAATTAACAATTTTAAAAGTTATGTAAAAAATAAATTAATAAAAATATTATGTACATAATTGAACATCAAAACACTGATTAAAAAATCATTTTTGTCATCAATCTTCACAGCTATGATGTCCTGAAGCATCAAGAACATGCTGCAGTTGACCTTCCATCTACATAGACCTGGTGAAAGAATTATTTATCCATAACATCGCTCTTGTCTACCCAACTGTCTGTAGATTTAGGAAACACTCCATAAGTCCCGTCATTAAACCGAGCTGTGTACGAAGTCAAATAATTGCGAATGCAGGCACTTTGCACATATAAACTCTCCTTTTTAAGAATACATCCAGATGACTGCAAATAATCTTCATCATGTTCATTTTCCAACAATATTTTACGCTTTCTCTTAGTCCTAGGTTCGATGTCCAGTTCTATATTAATTTTAATAGGGAAAACAGTTTGCTGTAAATTAACAAGTTTGAATGTTGCCTCTAACGCAGTGTCTCTTTCCACACGGACCCGCTTTGCAGATAGATATTTCGCAAGCACATTTTCTACAACAGACTGTTATTCACTCGTAGCATCCACCATCACATTGTGCATTTAAAATGCAAGTACGTGGTTAATACATACTATTGCGGCTATTTGAGTACTTAGGTTCAAGTCCGCACATCACGTACTCGTCCTTGGCTTTATGCTAGTACTCGTCCAGCTTATTGCGAATAAGCTCCCAATCTTATCTATCGCATTACGTACATGTACACAGTGTTTCCACGATGTATCGTTATAAGTGTTGTCGTCCAGAGCAGTGATTATTTTGACATTAATTGTAGTCTCGAGTTGCACGAGCTTCGAGTCCAATAATTTTTCAAGTTCGTCAATAATAACATGTGCTTGATTTTTTTTTTTTTTACTATTGTGACCAATTTTTGAAACTTGATAGTGGTTATTCATGACATAGTGATCCACACTGAAACTAAAACGTGAGAAGACTGTGCTTAAATAAATGCGTGTCCCTGCTTAAGTTTTCTTTTTCGAAAGTGGTAATTTAGGGTTCGGTACCACAGGTTTTTAGCATGGCAGGTCGCGAGTTCGAGATTGGTTGTGTGGGTGCGGGCCGCGAGTTCGAGACTGCAGCAGGTTGATTGTTTTTTAAAGTGTGTTCTTATTTAGCGAGGGGTGATATTAATGAGTATTTAAGTGTTTCTATTAAATGCTTTTTCATAAACTCGAGTATCTTTTCCAGCAAATTAGCAAAGTCTGCATGGACTGTATTTAATTTAGAGGATATAGAGCCTCCCATAGTTGACAGAATGCTAAGCGTCACGGAATTTACGTTCTGAACATAAGTCTTGTTGACTACAACGTCATCATGTTTTGGGTCCACCACATTTTAAATTCGTTTTCCGCCCGCATCACAGTGTCCATCTTCCAAATGCCAGATACAGCTTTCTTGATCACTATGTTTGGTCAAATTTCGAAATAAAGTAGTCTATTTCTTATTGGTATATTGTAATGATCTGATATAAACAGCAGCAGTGCCTCCCTTTAAGTAGGGGGAAATCTTTTGCGACCACGAGAAAACTGTGAGGTTCGCGCCAACAAAATGTGCAAACATCCTGAAATTTTTCAAATTTCATGTCAGTAATTACGTTATCTGAATAAACATGACGTAAGTTTAAGTCATCCATGNCTCCTGAAATTTTTCAAATTTCATGTCAGTAATTACGTTATCTGAATAAACATGACGTAAGTTTAAGTCATCCATGCGAAAAAAACCATCATATTTGCATTGTCATGCAGAAACTTCTTTGGTATGCGTGACTATGTTTGACAAAAATAAAACAAATAAACTGCCGCATTAATACATATGCAAAAATACTTCTGCATGCACATTTGCTTCTCGCAGGTCACATCGTCGAAAATAAAAACGGAGTGGTGTTTGGCTTGTTAAGGCGGTACAACGTCCTTATTATTACTGCAAGCACAACAATTCAGCACATCCACAGGACGTAAAATTTGTGCTACGAACTGGTACTTGGGTTGCTGCACTGATTTGGAATAAAGGTATACATTCTCGAAACGAAAACAANCACTGATTTGGAATAAAGGTATACATTCTCGAAACGAAAACAATTAGGCTCTTCCAGCAAATTTAGCAAGGCGCCTGTTTTCCCACAGCCGGATGGACCGCAACTCAAACGACTCACTTTATTAGACAACATACACCATGGCGAGATTCATGAGTTACGGTCTCATCCTTTGGAGTAATGCGGACGGGGAGGCTAACGCCTTGCCTGGCAATATCCATGTGAGGGATATAAAACATTTCAACTAGTGGCATTTATATACATTTATTTCGATGGTATGCTACAATGTCAACTTCTGCAAATAAAATTACGAAAGTATTAACATATAAGCTTGGTTCAACTGTGGAGGAGCTGTCACGTATAAAGAAGCGGTGGTAGGTAACTAACATCAGTATGGTGTAACGCCTCGTAGATGTAACATCAAGATGGGGCGCGGACTGGTACACACTATTATANTAACTAACATCAGTATGGTGTAACGCCTCGTAGATGTAACATCAAGATGGGGCGCGGACTGGTACACACTATTATAAATAAGCTTCCTTTCAAGGTACATCTGCTTGGTTATAGTTTCTGCGGGCCCAGCACAAGATTAGCTTAAAACTTGATGCGTAACGCCAAGGTAATAAACGAATTAGACTCTTCTTGCAGAGACCACGATATTCCATACGCATTCAGCGATAAATCGAAAGACAGGCCCGCTGGAGACGGAATTCTCGTAGGTAAAGCCAAGAATATTGCCAAATCGAGACTATCAAATTTCGGCGAATAGTTGGCTGCTTTAGGCGTTTAAAAAATAATGAAATCTGTAATAAAACACGGTATAGGCATGCAGTTTGGCAGGGAGAAAAAATAGGAAGACCCGGAGAAAGGCATCTAAAGGGGTGAAGCGATGAAGTTTCCGCTTGCTAGCGGTAAAAAAATGGACGGAGACTATATTTAAGACCTTATCATGTAGTACGAGGCAAAAGGAAGGAAACTAACCGACGAAGGGGGAAAAAGAGGAGATCATAAATACGTTATCTAAACATCTTCTCATCAATGTACACATAATNACTAACCGACGAAGGGGGAAAAAGAGGAGATCATAAATACGTTATCTAAACATCTTCTCATCAATGTACACATAATTAAGTTTGCTCGCAAGTTAAAAATACAAAATTTCCACAGAATATGTATGCATGATAGATTGCCACTTAGTCCTAGGCGTTCAGAGTGTGCTGTCGTAAATTTGGATTCTAGTAAATGACTGGAAACCTATTGGACTGCTTACAAAAAACATACAAACACCGTGTNGGTAAAGCCAAGAATATTGCCAAATCGAGACTATCAAATTTCGGCGAATAGTTGGCTGCTTTAGGCGTTTAAAAAATAATGAAATCTGTAATAAAACACGGTATAGGCATGCAGTTTGGCAGGGAGAAAAAATAGGAAGACCCGGAGAAAGGCATCTAAAGGGGTGAAGCGATGAAGTTTCCGCTTGCTAGCGGTAAAAAAATGGACGGAGACTATATTTAAGACCTTATCATGTAGTACGAGGCAAAAGGAAGGAAACTAACCGACGAAGGGGGAAAAAGAGGAGATCATAAATACGTTATCTAAACATCTTCTCATCAATGTACACATAATGAAGTTTGCTCGCAAGTTAAAAATACAAAATTTCCACAGAATATTTATGCATGATAGATTGCCGCTTAGTCCTAGGCGTTCAGAGTGTGCTGTCGTAAATTTGTATTCTAGTAAATGACTGGAAACCTATTGGACTGCTTACAAAAAACATACAAACACCGTGGAGTATTTTGACAGCCATGGCAACCTGCGGGCTCCTCCAGAATTGAGGAAGTATTTGGGTGGCGTGAAAATGAGTTATAACTACCAAACGGAGAAACTTCTGAGTCAGTAGAATTGTGGTCACTTGTGCCTACAATTCCTTTTGCGGTGATTTTTTTTTTAAATAAAAGGCAGTGCACTAAGTTGCTGCACGTTAGTCATGTCTGTGACTGTGATTCTGACGGGTAGAACTTCGGAATTATGCACAGTACATTATGTACACCCCTTAAGCTAGACTGTGCCTGGTCTTTCTACCTGACAGACTTCCAGACGTATTTTTCCGTTCCCAACAAAGATCTTACCAATGGTACTTTCAGGTATGTAAATTATGATAGAACCCCTGGTGAAATTTGTTTACCCAGGGTTAGATATGAACTGGATGATATTTCTGCATATCTGAGGAAGGCTTTGCAGCCAGATGACATTGTTTTCTACTTCATGGGAGCCATAATACTCTGTAAAGCGAAATATTATTTTCTGCAAATATTGATTTTACGAAAAAGGACACTCTGGCCCATATTATTTGATTTGAAAATAAATTTTACATAGCAAATAATATACACAGTTCTACGCTTCCTGTAAACATTTTGCCTNATTCCTGTAAACATTTTGCCAGTAAATGTAATAGAATTACGTGCAAACCTAATTGTTGACTCATATCTTAATGGGAAACCGAGTCAGACGCTTCACTAGTTCTGCGCCTTGGTTCCACCTGGTATTAAGTTCGTCGAGGTTCCTAAAATGCTCATTTAATCACCAGTTGTTGTTAAGAGTATACAAGAAATGGTCTTGAGAACTGTAGATTAAGATAATCGTTTAATACATTTTCAAGACGAAGAGATTATATTGCGCTTGCACTAAAAAAAAAATGTGTTAAATTAAAAAAAAAAACTGTCAATAAAGCCTCCTGCAGCTCAATAAGCCCAAGACCACCAGCGTGTTAACACGTGAAAATGTGCCTTTCCTTAAAAGTCAAGGGTTCAAAGTTTGCAAGAAAAATGGACGCAGAAATACTTAATGTTGAAGAGTCGGTTAGCTACGACGATAGCATCACGAAGATGGAATTCCATACATATGTTCCCTATATCCCAGGTCCATAAACACTATCGTTCGAGATTCGCATACCAGTACAACACCAAGGCATTTATACGGTACCATGTAACGCGTATTTACACTTTCGGGGCTACATCACAAAGGCTCATGGCTCAGACCCTACAACCACCAGAATAATAAGAAACGGTATACTCCATATGATAAATAGAATTTTATACGAACTAAATGGATGCGAAGTGGATTACTGCAGAGATGTAGGCATAGCGTGTACTGTAAGGAACTATCTCTCTCTCTCTCTCTCAAGTGGTATCCACTACCCGCGGCAAAAGTGGCTGGTTGGGGGATCGAAGCAGATTACGAAGTACCAGTTAACAGTGAAGGTACATTTTAAATGTATGTCCAACTATCGATGTGGCTCGGTTTCGCAGAAGATTATATTCACATCATAATTATTTCAAAGCAGGATTTGGTCATACAAAACATGCAAATGAATGTTGTCCGGGACACGACTGAGAATCGCGAAAGCGTAACGTTGCCAGTACACACGACCGAGTGGTTGCTGCCCCATGTTCAGGTGAAAGTGTTGGAGCGTGTAAAGTTTTTCAAATATGTGGAGAAAGGACAAAACGTGGATATCGCTTTCCACACGTGGAGTTTGGAAACATCACGAACATAATGCAATCTCTAAATGTAAACTGGAATGTAAAATAGAGTTTTGCGACTGAGAGACCTGGATATATTATTCTAGCTAGTATTTCAGAAGAGAAAACAAAATGTCTTAATAGCAGACCGTTTACTGTTCGATCATGTAAAAATTAAACATATAAAATATTCTTAAATTCTGAAAGTTTCCCATACGGACATTTAAACTTGGATTTTTCGAATGGAATGTACGTGATACCATATTAAATGTAAGCAAAATTTCAGAAATTATTATATTGATAATTATCATCTCCGACCTTAGAACAAAGCCATTTTGTGAGCACTACGCCTCTACTAGTTTTTGACGTGAGGAGGCAGGATGACAGAATTAACAGGGGGTAACATATTGTCGCATATAAATGACAGCGAGCGTAAATATTGCAGTCGATACCCAGGCATATGTGGCCTACAATGTGCGAGACAGTGTTGTTAAAATCTTAACGTGAGTACAATATTAATTCAACTACAGTCTGGATGCCACTATGTTTGTTAACGTTCAGGGATTCCACTTCCAAATAGGATTTCTATACTTAAATAAATTAGCATAGTGTATAGCGAAGGTAGCACGAGATCATGCAAATTATTGCCTCCTTTTCCATAATATTTATTAGATAAAAAAAAAGTAAAATCCCTATAACTTGGTTAACAAAACACTATCATGGCCTGGCATGGCAAGGTAGTGACAAAGTATTGAAAAATAAGCGAGGTACTCACCGAATGGCTGTGTTGAAATGGATGGTTGTGTGTTCGTTGCCAGACCGGAACAAAAACGGTGGTTGGGAATTTATTGTAATGGAAAGGTAAAAATATGTGATTTGCAAACAGAGCACGAGTGTCCATCTCTTAGAAAATAAAAAGCACATTATACAAATCTAAATCATACATGTAAGTCGTGTGAACAACACTGGTCTTTTTCGTGTCTGAACGTGATTTTGTTACGAATATGGGAGACTGATTTTGTATAGGGTGGGGGTCGAAATACTGCCATGCGATTTGCAGAGAGTATTAAAAAAACAATAATGTGGTGTGTCGAGTGTATTTAAAAAAAAATTGTCACGCGACCTGCCAAGAGAATATAAACGCTGAAAATTTAGGTCACCATTTTTAGCTTAGAGCTTGTAGCGAACATAGTACCATAGACGTTTTATGTCAGGGTACAATATAAAAAGTTGGGAGACTTGGAAATAGGCATAAAATTCAAGGCTCCAGATTTTCAAAAAGTCAATACGCCATATGGAGAGAGCGCCACTTGTTTTTTAAATGGTGATTTCAGATTTCACTTTCCAAAACACTACGTACAGCTGATTATCGAGGCGGACATGATGGTTCTCAACCAGTAGGATGTGTACTTGAAGTATGGAGGCATGACACCTGGGGCGAACTGGAAAAACACTCACGTTTTAGAATTTTCGTAAAGGAAACGAAACATTTTTTGTGTATGACTAGCAGCCTTCCTGCGTGGACGTAATCATGTATGTAATTCTCAATCCGCTCAATGCTGGAAAATATGAAGACGTGCCTATTGGCTACGGGAAAACTAATTTTACGCACCCTGACTTGAGCGAAGACGTGGAATCGTCCAATGGTCAAGAACATTAGCTATAATACAATAACGAAGGCGAGTGTATGACTTAAATTCGAGTACGTTGTGGTTTCATCAATTGTCCAGTGTACTACTTGTGACCAGACAGCAAACTACCTACTACTGTTAATTTCTTAAAGACTCAAGATTACGAGGAACAATTACGCCAAGTGTGGTCTACACATAAAATCAGCTACGAACTCAACAGAGCTGACAGCCTTGCCATTACAAGATGGATGGTGCTCTGCAATGGAAAACGCCACACCACCATGTTGAACCAAGGGATAACAACATGGCAGACGATGTGCTCGCCACTAACATTTGAAGTCTTCTTGGCAACTTTGATGTGAAGATCGCCACCTTCAGTCGTCATCGACACCTGCCACGGAGAGGTTCGTCAACAGCAAGAATTTTTCATCCGTACAACTACGTTTCATGCAAGTCAAAGTATGTGGATGCCTACACGAGTTACTTTATTAGCAGAGTTATATACAAATCAGTATACGAGTTTAAGCACGTTCAAGTGTGCAATGGTACATTTCACACGAGAGGCTACTTTCCTTCCTACAATAATTTCAGCGAAGAGACTCTCCCATGCTATAATTATAAAAGATGTGAAATTTATCATCTTAGACCAAACACAGCGCTACCAGCAAGTGAAGATACCCTCGTGATACGTCCCGAATCGGGCGATATTTTGAAAGAAGAAATAGATGGTGACTGAACTGACTACGCACTGGGATAGGCTATATATGCTCAGAAAACCTTTTTAGCTGGAGTGAACGCTGTGATGGATTTAAACATACAACTCTCGTAGAGTCGTGTGAAATTACATGAATGTCACCTTGTGCTTCATATGTTTTCCATATATATAAGCACTGACTCTGTGGTGTATTGTTAATTGCCTGGCAGCAGTTATAAACTCAGATTCTGTGGACACTTCTTTCAGAGTCTCTGGGTGTTATACGATTGAAGGTGAACTTATTTGCAGAAGCAAATGCAAGTGTTTACAAGCTTTTAGTTACCTCCTTTCAAGTTTCCTGTTTTTATTAACCTAGATATTTAAGTGAGTGCTATGGTGTCTCAGTTCTCGAAGCCGTCATGTATCCAGTTCGCCACCGACCGCCGGCTCGTCAAGATGTCTTCTACGTTTCATCCCGCAAATAACTATGTCAGCAACGAGCCTGTGCCTACTCGCCGGCTGGCTGCGAACCTACACGAAAGAATGCGATGGACATTTTCATACGTTGTACACTCACGGGCCAGTTTTCTGTGAACCCAGCCAACTGATAGTGGACTATACGTGTTATGGAGAGCGCTGCGCTTACTACATGCGAGCAGAAACAAAGTTGTGGTGTTCTCCTAAAGAGGTTATTGTATTTGCGAAAAATCAAGATAGCAAAATATTACTGCATGCGCCGGACTTACATCTACCTGCATGCCATTTCAGCCGCCTTCAGCCTTCGCAGATGTGAAACCACCTGTATGCAGAAAACGCAAGAACGACGGCACAGAACATGCAAGCTCCAGCAAGAATTAAATTGCCAAACTGTTACCTTCCATGCCAGTACTCGACGACGACGAGACGCAGATGAAACCAAGCGAAGAAATACCAGCCGCTTCCACAAGTATAAATAATACTAATAATTTGCAAACTGCAAGAAACAAATTTTTGTACTTAAAATAAATATAAAAAATTCACGAAGAGAATATTTTGCAAAATAAATCTAAAACATTCACGAAGAGAATATTTTGTGAGTCCAACAGGAGACGGCAAAGAAGACTGGGAAGAATAAAAGTCCACACAAGAGACGTCACATTTTTAAACAAGGCAAGCGCAAAGCAGATCAGTTTGGAAGCGGCAGTAGGAACCATCGCACGGTTTCATTTTTCAAGCAGCTACTCAGATGTTCAAACCGGTAACGGCTCCGTAACATATACTTTACACAATGGTGAACATGTTGCTACATACACGGAAAAATGCGATGGTATGTGGCACTGTCTGCTAGCTCACGAGCCACAATTGTTTGAACACTGTCAAGAAACACTGTCATGTTCTACATATGGGAAATGCGTAGTGTTCTACATGAGAAAAGAAACACATTCGCCTTGCACTGCTGATGAACTCGTGTCTTTCGCCAAGAAACAACAGGATATCTGCGAGGGAGAGACGGTTCCATCTTCATTGCTTGACCTAGCACTCGACGAGACTTCTACGCGGAAACGCACCTCTGTCATCGAACTAGAAACTGTAGCTGTTAGAAGAAAGGAAAATATTCCATGGAGATTCCTGTTGACGAAGGCGAAGCGACACGTTCATTTGATACGCGAAACACGGTCAGAGGTTCTATAGCACTGAGTCGCCAGTTTTAATAACTTGTAACAAAAATGTTTTCAGACGAGTTTTCAGAGATGTGCAAATTTGTTGCAAACTGTTTGTTAGTATGTTTTTTTTTATCTTAGTAATATTTTTTTGAAATGCTTTTGATGTAAATTGCATATCATAACAATAACTTTAGTGTACTTTGAATCAGTAAATTTTTTAATGTAATTGATTTCACTAAATTTTAACTAAGGATGCTTGTTGTGTACATGTTATAAAAAAATATTTCGGAAGTATAAATAAAATGTATTGTATTATTCCTGAGTGAAAAATGTAAAAGAAAATGTATGTAAAGATCACTGACAAAAAGGCATGAAACGAAAAACGTTTCTGTAAAGAACAATGAAAATTATGTTGTAAAAATTGCATTAAATTGTTTTAACATATGTAAAAATATATAAAAATCTTTATAAAATGTAAGTATGAGTGTTTTCATTTCAGACCTCATTCACAATAAAACAAATCAATTTAGAATAAAATATTTTTTATACAATTAAAAAATATAACTCTATATTACTGAGTAAAAAAATTTTAATGAGTGCGTACATTAAATTATTTTTCTCAATAAATGTCAAAGGTGGAAAATAACAAGTCAGAAAGAAAGTATATATAATCATACTTGTCTTACGGGCATTTTTAAAAAAGTATTAGAAGTGCGAGCAGACGAAAATAATGTTATCTTGAGTGCCGAGCGAGCATGGGTTAACCCGACCTTTCCTTGAGTTCAGGTAGTGTCCCGCGGCGACTGGCAACTTGAGTGTCTGACAGCTTAGAGGAAGGATGTGTCCAACTTAAATGAAATCTCTCGCCTGTCAGCAAGGGTAAGTGTTTTGCTTAAAGAAAATGTCTCGGCTGTCATCATAGCAAAATAATGAGAATGTGAATAAAAGGAAATGTCTTACCTGTCGAAAAGTGAGAACAAGTGGCATTTTATGTCACTCAGGAGAAACGTATTGTGTCAGGAGAGTACTATTTTAAGTGTTTCACCCCCCCCCCCATTTTATGACATGTGGAAATGTCTCGGGAGGGGGGGGGGAGGACAGGCTTTTTTTGCACAAATCCCCCTCTCAAAATATCTCGCTCGATTGTGGAGGGGTTGATGACCCCTTACAGTCAGCCAATTAAAATTCTTGGACAAAATCATTACCTTATATGGCACACAGTTACTAAAAAATAATTAGTGAGGGGTTGAGAACCTCACACTAAACCAACGAAAACGCTTGACCAAAATCGTAACCTTATATAGCACACCTCCCTCCATACTTTGATATGAGGGAGGGAGGTGATGTCTCTTATGGTGACCCCTTCTCTATAGGTACTACATTCCTTAAATCACTTCGTGCCTCCTAACTTTTTGGCTAGGATATACTTTTAAAGGCTGGAACGCCCCAAAATCTCTCACTCTGATATCAGCGCTGGTCGTCTGCATATTCGAGTAACGCTTCTGCTTCGTCACCATTCTGTACTTGCAAAGTTATTGCGAGGTTTCACGGTCGCCTTCAATTTTGCTTCCAGTAATTACTCGTAAAGTTATGCTATTACTTGTGTAAACCTTTACTTATTAATTAACTGGTTAAATAAATGTTTCCAACAAGCTTTTTTTAATCAAATTTTATGCACATTACTATTTAACTAATTGATTTCTTCTAAACACGATCTTTAGTTCATTTAAAAACTACTTATATTCATGTTAATCATTTTTTCGTAATGCGTACATGCTAAAATGTGCGATTTCTCTGGTTTTTACAGGGTTCAACTGCGTCAGCGCATCAGTCACCCTCGTAAACGGTTCGCGCGTGACTGGTCGACTAGCATCGGGGCAAGTCAGCGCTGACTGCTATTTGCCACAAGTTGTAATTTTTTTTAAATTAAGTACTAGCACTGATGAGCAAAGGCAAAAAGGTTATGTATTTATTTTTCTTTATCATGTATTTTATTCTTTTGTAGGTTACTGCTGGGCAGTCGAAGGTCCTGCCAATTCCCGGAGTTGTCTCTTCAGTCGTCCTGCGGTCACGTCTGTAGGTCCATAAGGAAATCATAGCATCTTCACACTAATACAAGTGGTGAGCATTTGCGACTACGAGACGAATATTTGGCTTGTGTATGTAAGACCTTTTTTACTTTATGCAGTTGACTTGTGTCCAGGAGAAGTGACTACCATGATAGGGCATCAGAGAGTCCCCTTTTGCCCAAGTCAAATCGTCTGTTTCATGGGAGTCCCTAGCAACGCGAGTCCCTAGGAACGCAGCCTATCGTTGTTAAGAGAGTGGCTGCAGTCTGCCTTTTCTTCTTCTGGTATGTAACCTCATTGTGTGCTTACAATTGGCCTAAGCAGATTTTT
Source organism: Clitarchus hookeri (assembly GCA_002778355.1). Taxonomy (NCBI): domain Eukaryota; kingdom Metazoa; phylum Arthropoda; class Insecta; order Phasmatodea; family Phasmatidae; genus Clitarchus; species Clitarchus hookeri. The sequence goes on along the minus strand of NQII01005112.1, from coordinate 89,121 downwards.
TGAAAATTAATTTATTTCTCAAAATCACACAGTTTTGAATTACTTTTAATGTTTTTATAAAATCTAATTCATAAATAGTGGTATAAATTTACTTGGGTACAACTAATTCAAAAGTTTTTATAGCTTAAATATCACTGATGAAATATATTAAAATTATAAGTCCAAAGTCAATTTTATGATATGAAAAAATATAACAAAAGGTTTTTGCTATATACAGTAGAATCCCGATAATTCGTATTGTCAAGGGACTGAATGTTAAATATGAATTATCGAGATATTCAAATTAGCAGAATTACCAATAATCGGGAACAAAAAAAGAAAAAATACATAATAACGAGATTAATGCAAATTTGCATTAATATGTAATGATAAACGCATGGCTACATATTATGAATATGTATGTACTGTATATATAAATAAAAAATTACATCAATAAAAAACGCATTAAAATTTACGTTTAAAAAATCTGTCATTTTCTTTTGGGGCAAGGCTTGCAGACGGGTATTGTCGATGGCTTTGTCAAACATGTTCAAAGCAGAAAATACTTCATCGCCAACGTCTGATTTAGCTAAGAAATGGCATACGTTGTTGATGTATTGATGTATTGTTTAGCCATTTTAGGTGTAATTGTCGGCACATCATCTTCGTCATCACCTTCACCATCAATGCCCTGAGATGGAGCCAAAATTTCGTCATCAGTTAGAATCCCCGCTAACGCTAGGCCATCGCCAAATGGACGAAATCTTCAAACGTTATAGAATTTTCTTCATTTTGAGGAAGACGATTCCAATTCACAGGACATTGTAAGTCTTGTTCAGTAACTGCTGATGAAAGTTCCACCTTCGTTAATACACAGCACGAAAATAGTTTTTTATTGTGCTTTCACTAACACTTTTCCATGCCTTGTGAGCAAAGCTAATGCCTGAAAATAAGGTGATTTTATGATCCTTCCCATCCTCGATGCTGTCAAGGAGTTGCATCACTACTTCCTTGCGGTAAAAGGTTTTGAACGTTTTAGTTATGTCCTGGTCTAGAGGCTGCAGCTTAGAAGTAGTGTTGGCAGGCAAAAACACGACATTAACATGACTGAGCGGTGGGGTATTGTTGTGGGCCGTACAATTATCCATGAAAAGTAGAATTTTTCGCTGCCTTTTCTCCATATCAGCATTCACTGATCGTATCCATTCCTTGAATAATTCGCCCGTCATCCACGCTTTTTTGTTTGCACGATAGGTCATCGGAAAAGTTTTTATGTTTTTAAAACATCTTGGTTTGGCTGATTTGCCTATCATGAGCGGTCTTAATTTCTCAGATCCATCCATGTTGGCGGCCAACAATATGGTTACACGTTCATTACTATTTTTATCCACCATGACAATTTTCTTCCTTAAAACACATTGATCGGTCGGGGAGACACTTATAAAATAACCCCGTCTCATCGGCATTAAAAATGTTGTTGGGCTCATAAGAATCTATTATTTCTCCCAATTCGTCTTTCCACTCAGAACAAACGTTGGCCGATGCACTCGCACTTTCCCCACTAAGCTTCTTGAATTTTATGCAGTGCCTTTTTTTAAACATATCAAACCAACCATCACTAGCACGAAAGTCTTTAATTTCCATTTTCTCTGCGAAAACATTTGCATTTTCTCTTAAAATGTTTCCTCCAACTGGTACATTCGGATTCCGTGCTTACGCAAACCAATTTTTAAAATTATCTTCTAGTTGTGGATACTCACCAGTCTTAAAGCGCTTTACTTTGCTGTCCGATGTCTGGGAGGCAATTTTGTCCTTGTTCTTCAGAATTGATATTATTGTGGAAGGAGGAACGTTATCACGTTTGGACACGTCAATTTGTTTATCACCACCGGCCACGGCGGTAATGATTTCTTTTTTTTCTATAATGGAAAGACACTTATTAGCTCTTTTCGGAGGTATGGCTAAGACCGAACTGACTAACTTTTCACTCGCTCTGCTACTTCCTACCATCTCATAACCGTAGACAGGACAGCAAGGCGCCTCTTAGTTCTGAGAATCACAAACGCATCGCCTCACAGCCTTATCGGCGTCATTGCCTGCCCTTCAAACCCTGCTACGTCCCTCAGTACCCTTCAGGTCTTTTTTACCCTGCTCGAGTTGCATAAATCTAGAGCTGGTGTACAGTATAGGTTTAAAAACATTACGAGTTAACGAGATTTTAAAATTGTAAATAAGAATTATAAGACGTTTTAATTGAGCTCGAGCACCAAAATAAATACGTATTATCGAGGGGACCNTCCGTGCTTGCGCAAACCACTTTTTTAAATTCTCTTCTAGTTGTGAATACTCACCAGTCTTAAAGCACTTTACTTTCCTGTCTGATGTCTGGGAGGCGATTTTGTCCTTGTTCTTCAGAATTGATGTTATTGTGGAAGGAGGAACGTAATCACGTTTGGACACGTAAATTTGTTTATCACCACCGGCCACGGCGGTAATGATTTCTTTTTTTTCTATAATGGAAAGACACTTATTAGCTCTTTTCGGAGGCATGGCTAAGACCGAACTGACTAACTTTTCACTCGCTCTGCTACTTCCTACCCTCTCATAACCGTAGACCGGACAGCAAGGCGCCTCTTAGTTCTGAGAATCACAAACGCATCGCCTCACAGCCTTCTCGGCGGAATTGCCTGCCCTTCAAACCCTGCTACGTCCCTCAGTACCCTTCAGGTATTTTTTACCCTGCCCGAGTTGCATAAATCTAGAGCTGGTGTACAGTATAGGTTTAAAAACATTACGAGTTAACGAGATTTTAAAGTTGTAAATAAGAATAATAAGACGTTTTAATTGAGCTCGAGCACCAAAATAAATACGTATTATCGAGGGGACCGGAATGCATTGTTTATATNTAATTGAGCTCGAGCACCAAAATAAATACGTATTATCGAGGGGACCGGAATGCATTGTTTATATACGAATTAAAGGTATTTTCTCAAGGGACCGGCAAATTTGTACGAATTAGCGGGATATACGAATAATCGGGATGCGAAATATCGGGATTTCACTGTAGTAGCATAGTTCAGTATGAAACAATTCGTACAGTGTATATGTACATAAATTTACTGAGGTACAACTAATTCGAACTTGGAAGCTTAAATCTCACTGATGAAATATGTTTTCATAAATATGTTGTAAATCCAAGTAATTTTTATGATATGTGGAAAATATAGCAAAAATGTTTGCTACATAGTAACATGTTTTAGTTACGAATCAATATACTTGTAGGCGAATCAGTTACACAAGTTTTTTATTGGCATGTATTTTTTGCAATTTTATTTAACCATTTAGCTTTTCCGCCACAATTTTTATGTATAATTGTTGATAACCTGTAGTGACGAAATTATTAATCATATTTCTGTATGTTGCAGTTTTTCTTTGCTAGAGTCTACAGTATTGAGGGCTGTCGTGTCGACGTGGGTACTTCGAGTGGTTTCCAACTTCCTTCGCCTCATACTGTCTCTGGGGTACGTTCCATACTGCCGCTAGTATTACAATGTAGCTTTTGCAGCAAGTATTTTGCAATACAGAAGTCTGGACTGAAGCACGAGAGGACTTGCGTTCACAATTAATTCAGAGAAGAGAAGCAAGTCTACGAGAAGTGTGGGGCGCAGACTGGACAGGGTGACATTAAGCGACATTTACAATGATGTCGTGCAGCAGAAAGCAGCTGGCAACTGCAAGTTCTGTATTGCTCTATTTGCCAATGGAGGAGATGCCCGAAGACTTGAAAACGGGTGCAAGTTTATCCCAGAGAAGAAGATTTTTGCTTGTGAGGACTACGGAAAAGAGTATTCGAGGTCAGATAAGCTAAAGGATCACAGTAAGAAGTGTACAGGTCCGGCACACCTACCAGCGATTAAAGCCAGACGTGAAGTTACCTAGCAGCATCCAATACCAGCACCAACACCAGCACCTCGTCCAATGATCGTTGTGGGGGCGGGACAGCCGATGGCCCATGGATTTGTGTTTGCCGAGGTTGCCTTTAGGGGAAATTGAAAATGTATGTCACAGATAATACGAGCAATGAGGCCGAAGATATGTGCACGTATATTGAAGAAATGAAGAAATGCATCATCGACCAGCTGCAAAAAGAAATAATGAAAAATGGGACAATAAAATTCAATTTGTTCCTAGAGTGCGCCTATGGAAAACCTGAGCCCCAAGATGGTGAAGTTCACCAACGAATCTTCAAGACCAAAAAAAAAGTATCTTTACAATGAACATGATGTGGAATAGGCTGTGGCGGACCACTTAACCAAAATATGCCAATAAAAGGAGGAGTGCATGACAAAAGGATCTGGATGGACTCTCACTGCAGTGAAGCGAATGCAGCTCCAAATAAACAAATTTGACCCCCTGTGTGCATCCAGCTATATTGATTTGAAAGCACCCATCAAAAACAAGAATGCAGTTATTAATCCGCAAAACGAGGAACACGGGTGTTTCAGGTGGACCATACTCGTCAGATATGTTGAAAGCCAGACACTAGATAGTACTGGAAAGAAAGTTCAGCTTTGATGGTATTGAATTTCTCACACCTCTGCACCAGATATATAAATTTTAAAAACAAAATCCTGTAGTGACTGTAAACATATTCATAATCAATAGCGAGGTGGCACCAAGACCAGTCTGTGATGAAGAGAAGCCCGTACATTTCTGTTGTAATATAATATACAATGCAATATTAAAAGTTTGTTATATTTTTAAGATAGCAACACTGTAAACAAATGATTAGCTATCAAGCTACCGTTGGAGTGTCATGGCGCTATGTGCNATATTTTTAAGATAGCAACACTGTAAACAAATGATTAGCTATCAAGCTACCGTTGGAGTGTCATGGCGCTATGTGCATTGTTGAAATTTGGCGCTATGTGCCTTCTTGAAATTATATTGTTCTTTCTTTAAACTAATAAATAGTTTATTCAAGTGATCCCGAGTATTTCTTTATAAAACATACAGGTTATGGGCCCAAACACCTAATCATGTATGGTTGAAGTAAAATAGTGCACGTAAATACTGCAACAACAGTTGTTTAATATCGTCGACGTAAGAAGTGTCGTTTGAGGTTAGTAC
>NQII01005112.1:14292-83743 GCA_002778355.1 Clitarchus hookeri | reverse complement strand
CATGAAAAACTTGTTCATCAAAACATGATGTACGTGAAAAATGTTCTGAAAAACAATAATATTACCGTAAACGATAGCTGTGTTGGGAAATGCGAAAGTTGTTTAGAAGGGAAAATTCATCGTTTACCTTTTTCTAACAGTGAAAGTAAAACAACCAGGACGTGTGAGTTAATTCATGCCGATACCTGTGGCCCCATGGAGGAAACATCTGTGGGAGGTTCGAGGTATTTCGAGGTATTTGTGGTTCTCATTTGTGCCAAAAATTAACAAATCGTCAACGTATATTAGAATATCCATTTGATCTTTATCATTGCACTTTGAATAAAGACATGAGTCACACTGTGACCTCACAAAGCCTCCTCTAGTTAAAACTGAGTTGAACTTTTCATTCCAATATTTGGGTGATTTTTTTAGACCATACAAAGATTTGTTTAACTTGACAATATTTTTATCATCAAAATATGCCCCATCTGGTAAATGAATAAAAATTTCTTCATCAATTTCCCCGTATAAAAACGCCCCAGTTACATCCATTTGGTAAATAGGTAAGTTACGCTCGGTTGCTATGGCTGTGAATAATCTGAAATTTGACAATTTAGCCACAGGTGCATAAATCTTATTTAAATTCAGTTCATCATTTTGTTCAAAACCCCTAGCTACCAACCTAGCTTTATACTGTATATCATTACCAGTTTTCTTTATCTTAAAAACCCACTTACTGCTTACAGTCTTTTCATTTACAGAAGTATCGCACACCTCCCATGTATTGTTTTAATTTAGAGTCTGTAATTCCCTACTTATTGCTTCTTTCCACTTACTTGCATCTTCTTTTCTCAGTTCTATTTAACACAATGCTGCCGTGTTAATTGCTTCCGCCCACAATGACTTAGGCAGATTTTTAGCGCATAGGATTGTTCTAGCATATTCAATAAGTGTTCTATTTTCTCCCTCTGCCTTGCCGTTTTGTTCAGGTGTGTAAGGGACTGTGCGTTGATGTATTATTCCCCGGTTGAGAAACAATCCTTCCACCTCCTTATTTACAAACTCGAGTCCATTATCCCTTCTGAAATACTTCACTTTATTTCCAGTTTCATTTTCCGCTCTGTTTATAAATTTCACGATGCATTTTTTCACTTCATGTTTTCCTTTGACGAAGTAAACATTTATATATTTTAAATAGTCGTCTTTAAACACCACGACATACCTCGAACCCCCCACAGATGTTTCCTCCATGGGGTCACAGGTATCGGCATGAATTAACTCACACGTCCTGGTTGTTTTACTTTCGCTGTTAGAAAAAGGTAAACGATGAACTTTCCCTTCCAAACAACTTTCGCATTTCCCAACACAGCTATCGTTTACGGTAATATTATTTTTTTTCAGAACATTTTTCACGTACATCATGTTTTGATGAACAAGTTTTTCATGCCACTCATTTATGTCCGAATTCACTTGTGCAGTACCTTCTACCCCGCATTTATAGCGAAAGTTCAGGTAATACATATTTCCAGCTCGTTCCGCGATTGCCAACAACTTATTTTTCTTGTAAAATTTGCATAAGTTTTCATCTGTCATCATGACATAACCTCTTGCAGTGACGCATTGCACAGAGAATAAATTTGTTTTTAAATAAGGCACGTACAACGCGTTGTCTATGGTTGTGTCAATCCATTCTTTGCCATTTGAGACTTGTACCGCCATCTGTCCGCGCCCCTGTGCACTAATTTGCGTTCCGTCACCCAAGATTACGAATTTATTTGATAAACTCGTGAATGAGGTAAACAACTCACGTTTGCGACACATATGTTCACTTGCGCCGGAATCAAATAACCACTCTGTCTCTTGATATTGTTTTTCGAAGCAGTTTAACACCACAAACGCGTTACTATCCTTGTTTTTCTTGAAGCGGCACTGATTCTTGTTATAGCCGCATTTATTACAATAAAAACATTTATTGTCTGACCGGTTTAATGCTGACAGAGCTAAAAGGTAACTTAATAATAATGTTCTGCATTCATTTGCATAATGTCCAAACTTATTGCATTTGAAACATTTAATATTTCTCTTGTCCCTTTTTTTAGCGACGAAANGATAAACTCGTGAATGAGGTAAACAACTCACGTTTGCGACACATATGTTCACTTGCGCCGGAATCAAATAACCACTATGTCTCTTGATATTGTTTTTCGAAGCAGTTTAACACCACAAACGCGTTACTATCCTTGTTTTTCTTGAAGCGGCACTGATTCTTGTTATGGCCGCATTTATTACAATAAAAACATTTATTGTCTGACCGGTTATTACGACTGTCTCGAATTTCCATTGAATTATTATTACTTCTGCATTCATTTGCATAATGTCCAAACTTATTGCACTTGAAACATTTAATATTTCTCTTGTCCCTTTTTTTAGCGACGAAAGCTGAAGACTGCGCTGCTCCTCCTTTCTCATGTAATCTTTCTTCCTCGACTAATAATCTAGCTACCAGGTTTTCATAAGTTTGTTTATCATCCGGTGCCGACTCCCAAGCTGATACAAAATGTTTATAGCCGTCGGGCAGTGACATTAACACTTTTGTTATGACCAATTTATCCGAGATTTCTTCACCCATCTGTTTTAACTGATTCTGCATTTCTTGAATTTTCGACAGGAAAACAGACATTTCTGTACCTTCTTCATACTTATATTGAAAGAATCGCTGTTGTATTATGTGAATATTTGTTTCACTTCTCTGTTCATATACACTTAGTAATTTTCGCCACATCTCCGCAGCAGTAGTGCATGTGATAATATGCAGCATCACGTCTTCTGACATTCTCGTGACCAGTAAGGTTTGAGCCTTCGCATCCATACTTTCCCATGCTGGTTTCTCCGTAACAACCTCTGGATTCAAGGTGCGACCTTGACCTCGCAGTAAAACTGACGTTTGGAATTTACAGATGTTCCAGTTCTTGGCGCCTTCCAGTTTAATAATTGTACTTTGATGTGCCATGCCATCCATCTTGCTCTTCCTTCCTTCCTGCATAAAACCTTCCTTCCTTGTCCGTTCTGAACAAGTTTTTTCTTCTCGCTACGCCACCGCTTCGTCGTACTAACCTCAAACGACACTTCTTACGTCGACGATATTAAACAACTGTTTATGCAGTATTTACGTGCACTATTTTACCTCAACCATACATGATTAGGTTTTTGGGCCCATAACCTGTAGGTTTTATAAAGAGATACTCGGGATCACTTGAATAAACTATTTATTAGTTTTAAGAAAGAACAATATAATTTCAACAAGGCACATAGCGCCATGATACTCCAACGGCAACTTGAAAGCTAATCATTTGTTTACAGTGTTGCCATCTTAAAAATATAACAAACTTTTATTATTGCATTGTATATTATATTACAACAAGGTCAACTGCGACACCAAACATGCTGCCAAAACCGTAAGTCTGCCAACAGGGCCGAAAAGTTACGCTGGGGATGATGCCGCCAAGAAATTTATTGAGGGAATAGTGGACGCTGGTAACAAAGAGAGGGAAATATACACGGAAGAACCAAAAAAACTGGTATAGGCGTGCGTATGCAAATAACAGAGGTATGGAACCAATCGGAGTAACGTGATGCGGTCGGCAGCCCCTATATAAGACAACAAGCGTCCGACAAAGTTGCTAGATTGGTTACTGCTGCTACAATGGCAGGTTATCACGATTTAAGTGAGTTTGAACGTAGTATTATAGTCGACGCACGAGAGATGGTACATAAAATCTCCGAGGTAGCGATAAAATTTGGTTTTTCGCGTAGGACCATTTCATGAGTGTACATCGAATATCGGGAATCCGGTAAAACATCAAATTTTCTACATTGCTGCGGCCAGAAAAAGATCGTAAACGAACGGGACAAACGACAACTGACGAGAATTATTAAACTTGACAGTTGTGCAACCCTTTCTCAAATTGCCGCAGAAGTCAATGCTGGGTCATCAACAAGTGCCAGCGTGCGAACTATTAAATAGAAAATCATTGATATGGGCTTTCGGAGCCGAAGGCCCACTCGTGTACCGTTGTTGACTGCATGACACAAAGCTTTATGCNATGGGCTTTCGGAGCCGAAGGCCCACTCGTGTACCGTTGTTGACTGCATGACACAAAGCTTTATGCCTCGCCTGGGTCCGCCAACACCGCAATTGGACTGTTGATGACGGGAAACACGTTGTCTGGTCTGACGAGTCACATTTCCAATTGTATCGGGCGGATGTACGTGTACGGGTATGGAGACATCCTCATGAATCCATGAACCCTGCATGTCAACAGGGGACTGTTCAAGCTGCTAAAGGCTCTGTCATGGTATGGGATGTGTGCTGTTGGTGTGAAATGGGATCCCTGATATGTCCAAATACAACTCTGGCAGGTGACAGATACGTAAGCATCCTGTCCGATCACCTGCACCTATTCATGTCCATTGTGCATTACGACGGATATGGAAAATTCCAGCAGGACAATGCAACACTCCACACGACGAGAGTTGCTACCGAGTGGCTCCAGGAACACTCCTCTGAATGTAGACACTTCCACTGGCCACGTACCTCACCAGACATGACTATATTGTGCATATCAGGGATGCCTTGCAACATGCTCTTCAGAAGAGATCTCCACCGCCTCGCACTCCTATGGATATGTGATCTACCCTGCAGGATTCATGGTGTGAATTGCCTCCTGCATACCTTCATACATTAGTCGAGTCCATGCCACGTCTTTTTGCGGNCTGCAGGATTCATGGTGTGAATTGCCTCCTGCATACCTTCATACATTAGTCGAGTCCATGCCACGTCTTTTTGCGGCACTTCTGCGTGCTCGCGGTAGCCCTACACGATATTAGGCAGGTGTACCAGTTTTTTTAGCTCTTCAGTGTATATGCAACATTAGTGAGACAATTACAAATACACACATGCGTTACCAAGGTCTTGAACCCAGAAAACTTCGTACAATAAGCTAGTGTGCAATGCACTGCATTGTGGAGGTCGGATTAGGAGCAAAAGCTTCATATTTAATCAGTCTAAAGTATCGAATTATACGGTTAAGTAACCCAAAAATTTAGAGGGCCATTATTTTGAAAATAAGTGACTGAGCCACTTAAAACATGAATGTTTACATGGCCTACCCGAACGCTACTAATGTGCAAAATTTGTGCAAATGGATTGTTTGGTACCTGTGATATGAAATTCGAAATTTAATTTTCTTATTTGATGGTATAGCATAAAATAAAAAAAAAGCTCTGTGCAAATTGCTTCTAATGTATATTGTCTACATACAAAATTTGGTTGAATTATGTTAAATTATTTAATATATGTAGTAAAATTACCTAAATTGTTTATGACATCGCCATTTCAACATTGTTGTCTGACCATTTTAAATAATCAATGTTTACATTGACTTCCGTAGCATTTAGAGTGTGCACAATTTGGTACCTATTAGTTTAAATGTTCCAGTGTAACATTTGGTGGGAATCGGATGATTGGTCCAGGAGATATGGCATAAAATTTTCATAATTTTCCTATGGCGATCTTCATTACTAAGGACAAAAAAGTAATGTAATAGGACATTCGATGATTGTATATTGCCAATATACAAAGTTAAGGTAAAATAGATTCCATAACTTCGTAGATATTGCACACAAAACTTAAATTATTTTATAACCGCCATTCTCAATATGAGCGTGTCATACTTTAAAAAATATATATATCTATTAATATGGCCTACCACAGTACATCTTCACCCAAATTTTGTAAGAATGGGTTGATTGAGACATGAGATGAAAGATTAATTTTTTATTACTGGCAGATAAATGTGGCTCTGCATATACATATTTCATGGTTGTAATATGCACTGACAGCATACAAACCAAAGTAGGAATTTGTTTTATTGACAAAATATACTGAGCTAAAATATTTATATAGCTACAATTTTGAAAATAAGTTCCTGACCTACTTAATACATACAAGATTTTTAAAAACCTGATGCAGTACTATTTGTTTGCCAAATTTGGTGGGAATATTTCAATTTTCTCCAGATAAATGATATAAAAACATTATATGTTCGGGTATAGCTATCTTACAAAATGGCGGACAAATTATGTTCAATGTAGCTACAGTTGATAGCTATAATATCTACTGACAAAATACAATGTTATGTTGTAATTGAAAACATAATTTCAACGATTTAGCATTATATGCTTAAATGGCTATATGTCCACCATTTGGAAAATAAGGGTCTGGTATGCTTTAAACATATCACTTAACATCATCTGCATCAGTACTATTGTTTCCGAATTTAGTAGGATTCGTTACATTCAATATATGACATAACTTTATTTATTCGCATATCACTATCTTCCAAAATGGGCGACAAAAGTTATGTGTTGGTATATACGAAGCTCCTAACAGATTCTTTTAGTATACAAAATGTGATCGAAATTGTTTTTAAATAATGGTATGACAGATAAACCAAATAAACCTACAAAAATTTGTGTGGTCGCCATTTTAAAAGTAACAGCTTAATCAATTTCATCGCATACATTTACTTGGCCTAACTTACCAGCCAAATTGGTGAGAAATGGTTAAATAGTTTTTGAGGTATAATGAAAAATCCTTATTTCTTTATTTGATACTATTTTACAAAATGGCTGACCAAAAAAAATATTTATCTCAAAATTTAATTCATAAAATATGCTTTGTCAGCATTACAATTATGTTTAAATCGGTATAATGGTTCCCAAGATATGAAATATCACCCCAAATATTAAGATGGTCGTCATTTAGATAATAAGTGTTAGTCTTGGTCGAAAACCATAGAAGTCAGGTGTATTTACTTAGTACTATATGTGTATCAAGTTTGGTCAAATTCGGTAACCACATTCAAAAATTAAAATGTGTCACACACATGCAGACACACATATGCATGGACACACACGGGCACACACATATATACACACTGAAAGGAAACTAATCTCATTAGCATTTCCTTCATTCGAAAAGTTGTCTGACAAATACTTAAAAAAGAAAAACCTTAAAAATAAAATATTCCTAAAAAAAAAAAAAACTTAAAACAGAAAAATATCTTACTTCTGAAATACGGCTATAGGAAAATTTTATTGCATACCTATGAAAATACTTATTTCGGGTCTATATTAAATATACTCAAATGTTTGTGAAAAATTGATTGCCAAGAAGGATACATGTAACTTAAATGAACTTTATAACACAGATTAGGTAGGTGACAATACACAATTGATTAGGATTACAGAACTGTACAAGATCTCTGTCCTTGAGTGATCAGTATGGTGTGATTACCCCTACATGCTGCAATCAAAGTCCCTATACATCAAATCATGGAATCAAAGAGGACTGGGATATGTTTCTGGGGAATCTCCTTTCATGTGGTATGAACGCTTGGCCAAAAAGCACCAAGTTATTGCTGGGAGACCATGACGAACCAGTCGCCGACCAACCAGATCCCAGACATATTCGAGGGGCGACATACCAGGCGAAAGTGTAGGCCAGGGGAGCAGTGGTGCCTGTTGTTCATTGAAGAAGGCTTGCACATTCCTCGCCACATGTTGCCGGGCATTGTCCTGCTGAAATATGGAATGCGGAGTTGCCTGAAAGAGGGGCAATACATCAGACTATACACTGAAGCGACAAAAGTCATGGAATTTCTCCTAATATCGTGTCGGACCTCCTTCTGCCCGGCGAAGTGCGGTAACTCGATGTGGCATGGACTCAACAAGAAGTTGTAAGTCCCTGGCATAAATATTGAGCCATGCTGCCTCTATAGACATCCATAATTGCGAAAGTGTTGCCAGTGCAGGAGTTTGTGCACGAACTGACTTCTCGATTATGTTCCATAAATGTTTGATGGGATTCATGTCGGGCGATCTTGATGGCCAAATCATTCACTGGAATTGTCCAGAATGTTCTTCAAACCAATCGCGAACAGTTGTGGCTCGGTTACATGGTGCATTGTTATCCATAAAAATTCCATCGTTGTTTGGGTACATGAAGTCCATCAATGGCTGCAAGTGGTCTCCAATACAGCTGAACATAACCCTTTCCAGTCTATGATCGGTTCAGTTGGACCAGAGGACCAATTCCATTCCATATAGAAACAGCTCACACCATTATAGAGCCACCACCAACTTGCATAGTTCCTTGTTGACAACATGGGTCCATGGATTCGTGGGGTCTGCGTCGAACCCTACCATCAGCTCTTACCAACGGAAATCGTGACTCATCTGACGAAGCCACGGTTTTCCAGTTGTCTAGGGTCCAACCGATATGGTCACGATCCCAGGAGAGGCGCTGCAGACGATGTCGTGCTGTTAGTAAAGGCACTCGAGTCTGTCTTCTGCTGGCATAGCCCAGTACAGCCAAAGTTCGCTGCACTGTCCTAACATACACATCCGTCGTACGTCCCACATTGATTCCTGCTGTTATTTCACACATTGTTGCTTGTCTGTTAACACTGACCATTCTGCGCACACGTCGTTGGTATCGGTCATTTAGTGCAGACGGTCGGCCATTGCANTGCTGTTATTTCACACATTGTTGCTTGTCTGTTAACACTGACCATTCTGCGCACACGTCGTTGGTATCGGTCATTTATTGCAGACGGTCGGCCATTGCATTGTCCATGGTGGTAGGTTATGCCTGAAATTAGGTATTCTCGGCACACTCTTGACACTGTGGATTTCGGAATGTTGAATTCCCTAACCATTTCCGAGGTGGAATGTCCCATGCGTCTAGCTCCAACTACCATTTCGCGTTCAAGGTCTGTTAATTCCCGTCGTGCGGCCATAATCACGTCAGAAATCTTTTCACATGAATCACTTGACTACAAATGAAAGCCCAACCAAGTCACTGCCCATTTATACATTTTGTACGCGATACTACTGCCATCTGTACATTTACTTATTGCTATCCCATGACTTTTGTCACCTCTGTGTATAACCTCCATGTTGTTGCAGTTGCTGTTCAGATTGCCCCCAATACGTAGGAGTCGAGATCACAAGTTGTCTCCAATAGTGTACCAAACCATCAAACCTGGCATTTGTCCGCTACACCACTCCACACTGCAGGCTGCCAGATTATGGTCACAGTGGTAGTGTCTAACACATATGCGGCCATTACTGTAGGACAGGTTGAAGTAAGACTCGCCGGAAAACACTACATTTTGCCACTCAGCACGCCAGCGACAGAGTTCATATCCATCGCACTCTGAGGCTTTTGTGATTTCTGATCAATGGAAACTGACGCAATGGCATGCGTCANATGCGTCTAGCTCCAACTACCATTTCGCGTTCAAGGTCTGTTAATTCCCGTCGTGCGGCCATAATCACGTCAGAAACTTTTCACATGAATCACTTGACTACAAATGAAAGCCCAACCAAGTCACTGCCCATTTATACATTTTGTGCGCGATACTACTGCCATCTGTACATTTGCTTATTGCTATCCCATGACTTTTGTCACCTCTGTGTATAACCTCCATGTTGTTGCAGTTGCTGTTCAGATTACCCCCAATACGTAGGAGTCGAGATCACAAGTTGTCTCCAATAGTGTACCAAACCATCAAACCTGGCATTTGTCCGCTACACCGCTCCACACTGCAGGCTGCCAGATTATGGTCACAGTGGTAGTGTCTAACACATATGCGGCCATTACTGTAGGACAGGTTGAAGTAAGACTCGCCGGAAAACACTACATTTTGCCACTCAGCACGCCAGCGGCAGAGTTCATATCCATCGCACTCTGAGGCTTTTGTGATTTCTGATCAATGGAAACTGACGCAATGGCATGCGTCAACAGTCTTGCCCACAGAAGACAGCATCGAACCCTCGACATAAACAGGTACACATCCGTTGCAGTTCTCCAGTGTCGAGCAAACGCTGTAGACGAGGCTGTATGGTCTATTACGGACATCCCATGCTGTGGTCACATTGCGTGGTTCAGTACCCGCTCGTTGTTGCATACGACCCTATTCTATCAACTGGTTCCACACACGAATCACTGTCTAAGCAACATGCCTTGTACGAGCCGAAATTTTACGGTACGACAAACCCATTTCCCGGTGACAGATCATTCTGTCCCATTCGAACTTACTCACATGCTGATTTTGCACTCTTTGATTTCGACGAGGCATACTGGCACTTGCTTTCACTTCGTTTGATTGGTTCTTCACTGACAGAGCTTGGCGTAAAACTGTCCTTTCCAGTCACAAATAAGTGTTCTACTGGGCCTACGTGTACGCCATCTCTGCAATTGTAATCACCTATTGTTGGTACACTGTTCTACACATCCTTCGAGTTTGGATTCATTCAGGTCATTCTTTGTGGGTGTTGCAATTTTCACAAACCGTAGTGTATATAAGTGTCATAATAACTTCAAAAAAATTATATAATATTATTTGTATTATTGATAAACATTCTTAATCTAGAATAATTACAAAGCCTTTGCCAACTGTTATTTATATAAATAATTTTTTGTCTTCACACACAAACTATTACATTACAGACGCCATCTAAACAGTAACACTGGACATGCTGACAAGAATGTGGAACGAGTTTGATTATCGCGTAGATGTCGTTCAGGCTGCTCGTGGTGGTCACATTGAACAATTGTGAATGTAAGTAAAACAAACTTCACGGTTCCACGGTTCATTTTATTGGTCAAACATGGTTGTAGGTTGTTTGGTTTTGATATTAAAGACCTTCAAATTTGGGGTATTATTTTATACTCAGCTTGTATTTAGGAGGGTTTTATAGCTTACATTTATACAGCTCTAGCCACCTGTAGCTGAAGAGCCTGTTATTTGGTCAATGGCACCTAACACAGGAGATGTACTAGCTCGACAGTTCAATTGTGCATCCTTAGGATTTTCTGCAGAATCAGAATTCATTAGGTATTCATTATTCTCTTAATAATAACTGTTACCCTACACCCATGTGTGCCTATTGTTATTGTAGCTCTCTTTAGGTAAGCCTTGTCAAAAAAACTCATCGTGTTTATGTGGTTAATGTTTTTCTTGAATATAAGTTTTTAAGTATAATTAACATCGTTTGGCAAATTCATATTATAAGGAACAATATAATGTAATGCGGAATGGCTACTCTTTGTGTGAGATATGGGGTGGATTATATAATACGATTACCTGTTTTTTCTCGGCAATAAGAACAAATCCTCAGCAAAATTAATTGACTGGTTTTCTAAGATTGGAATCAATAAAGTGTCCTCATTATCATGCTTCGCGGAATCTTTGAATATAAGAAGCTAAAAACATTATTATTCGTTAATCCAGTCATAAATAATCTTAAAAAATAATTTCTCCAACGTGGATACGTTATAAGCTACCTACTTTCCGAAATAAAGAAAGGATTATGAGATAACTTTCCTTTCAGTGTATCTGTGTGCCTTGGTGTGTAGGTGATTGTATGTGTGTGTATGTATATGTCACCCCCCTAAAATCTTTTGAGCACGTGAACCGTATTTCACCAAAATCGGTACACAAACAATACTTAGTACGGACATCTGACTTTTATAGTTTTCGACGACGTTGTAAGCTTACATTTGAAATGGCGATCATTTGAAAATTTTGTGTACTACATCATATCTCGGGAACCAGTCAACCGATTTAAACCAAATTTTGTATGCCCACAATGCATCATGTAGGAATCAAAAAAAGATATTTGTATTGTTTTCGGTCAGCCATTTTTGAACATAGCACAACATTAATAAATAAAGGTTTTACATTATATCTCGAAAAATACTACCCCAATCCTCGCCTTATTTGGCACATAAGTCTTACTATTAGAGGCCATGTAAATGTATAAAATTTAAATAAACTTACTATTTACTTATTTAAAAAACGGTAGTCAAAAATATTATAGATTTATTTGTTTTATCTACCATACTTTTCCAAACAATTTAGACCAAATTTTGTATGCTGACAGTATCTATTAAAAGAATCATAAATGCCAAGAAATAACCACTAATGCCCTCAATTTTGTAAGAATGCATCAAGATCCCTATCAAATTTGGCTAACAAGAAGTACTGCTTCAGGAGTGTTAAATTTAAATATTTTAAGAAGGCCAGACACCTATTTTCAAAATGGCTGTAATATAGAAAAAAATTTTTTGTGTGCTATATCGTTGATACCATTAAATTAAATTCCATCTTCAACTTTGTATGCTGTTAGAATATACTCTGAAGAGCCAAAAAAACTTGTACACCTACCTAATATCGTGTAGGGCCCCCCCGAGCACGCAGAAGTGCCACAAGACGACGTGGCATGGACTCGACTAATGTCTGAAGGTATGCAGGAGGCAATTCACACCATGAATTCTGCAGGGCAGTCCACGAATCCAATCTGCGCCAATTTGAGAAAGGGCTGCACGTCTGTCACTTTTAATGATTCTCGTCTGTCATCGTTTGTCCCGTTCTTTTACTATCTTTTTCCTGCCGCAGCGATGTCGAAGATGTGATGTTTTACCGGATTCCCAATATTCACGGTACACTCGTGAAATGGTCCTACGCGAACATCCAAATGTTATCTCTATCTCGGAGATGCTATGTCCCATCTCTCGTACGCCGACTATAAGACCACGTTCAAACTCACTTAAATCTAGATAACCTGCCATTGTAGCAACAGTGACCGATCAATCTGCCGACTGCATTGCGTTACTCTGATTGGTTCCATACATCTGTTATTTGCATACGCATGCCTATACCAGTTTTTTNCTGCCGACTGCATTGCGTTACTCTGATTGGTTCCATACATCTGTTATTTGCATACGCATGCCTATACCAGTTTTTTGGCTCTTCAGTGTATTGCCACCATCAAATTATCCATCACAAAGTCTCCCTTTTCCATCATTTTGTAAGATAGCATCTCATGAAGAATTAAAATTTGTGTCATATTTCAGAAAAAAAACAGATGACTACATGTTTAGGAAACAAGTTAAGTCATTACATCACTTATTTTAAAAATTACGACTGNCAGAAAAAAAACAGATGACTACATGTTTAGGAAACAAGTTAAGTCATTACATCACTTATTTTAAAAATTACGACTGTAAAATCATTTTAGCTTAATATGTTATATCTAAGAAACTACGAAACAAATTTTATTTTGAATTGATTATAATATNGTGTCCTCATTATCATGCTTCGCGGAATCTTTGAATATAAGAAGCTAAAAACATTATTATTCGTTAATCCAGTCATGAATAATCTTAAAACATAATTTCTCCAACGTGGATACGTTATAAGCTACCTACTTTCCGAAATAAAGAAAGGATTATGAGATAACTTTCCTTTCAGTGTATCTGTGTGCCTTGGTGCGTAGGTGATTGTATGTGTGTGTATGTATACGTCACCCCCCTAAAATCTTTTGAGCACGTGAACCGTATTTCACCAAAATCGGTACACAAATAATACTTAGTACGGACATCTGACTTTTATAGTTTTCGACGACGTTGTAAGCTTACATTTTAAATGGCGATCATTTGAAAATTTTGTGTACTACATCATATCTCGGGAACCAGTCAACCGATTTAAACCAAATTTTGTATGCCCACAATGCATCATGTAGGAATTAAAAATAGATATTTGCATTGTTTTCGGTCAGCCATTTTTGAACATAGCACAACATTAATAAATAAAGGTTTTACATTATATCTCGAAAAATACTACCCCAATCCTCGCCTTATTTGGCACATAAGTCTTACTATTAGAGGCCATGTAAATGTATAAAATTTAAATAAACTTACTATTTACTTATTTAAAAAACGGTAGTCAAAAATATTATAGATTTATTTGTTTTATCTACCATACTTTTCCAAACAATTTAGACCAAATTTTGTATGCTGACAGTATCTATTAAAAGAATCATAAATGCCAAGAAATAACCACTAATGCCCTCAATTTTGTAAGAATGCATCAAGATCCCTATCAAATTTGGCTAACAAGAAGTACTGCTTCAGGAGTGTTAAATTTAAATATTTTAAGAAGGCCAGACACCTATTTTCAAAATGGCTGTAATATAGAAAAAAATTTTTTGTGTGCTATATCGTTGATACCATTAAATTAAATTCCATCTTCAACTTTGTATGCTGTTAGAATATACTCTGAAGAGCCAAAAAAACTTGTACACCTACCTAATATCGTGTAGGGCCCCCCCCCGAGCACGCAGAAGTGCCACAAGACGACGTGGCATGGACTCGACTAATGTCTGAAGGTATGCAGGAGGCAATTCACACCATGAATTCTGCAGGGCAGTCCACGAATCCAATCTGCGCCAATTTGAGAAAGGGCTGCACGTCTGTCACTTTTAATGATTCTCGTCTGTCATCGTTTGTCCCGTTCTTTTACTATCTTTTTCCTGCCGCAGCGATGTCGAAGATGTGATGTTTTACCGGATTCCCAATATTCACGGTACACTCGTGAAATGGTCCTACGCGAACATCCAAATGTTATCTCTATCTCGGAGATGCTATGTCCCATCTCTCGTACGCCGACTATAAGACCACGTTCAAACTCACTTAAATCTAGATAACCTGCCATTGTAGCAACAGTGACCGATCAATCTGCCGACTGCATTGCGTTACTCTGATTGGTTCCATACATCTGTTATTTGCATACGCATGCCTATACCAGTTTTTTGGCTCTTCAGTGTATTGCCACCATCAAATTATCCATCACAAAGTCTCCCTTTTCCATAATTTTGTAAGATAGCATCTCATGAAGAATTAAAATTTGTGTCATATTTCAGAAGAAAAAAAACAGATGACTACATGTTTAGGAAACAAGTTAAGTCATTACATCACTTATTTTAAAAATTACGACTGTAAAATCATTTTAGCTTAATATGTTATATCTAAGAAACTACGAAACAAATTTTATTTTGAATTGATTATAATATAATTTTATGTTCTACCCATAAAAATTATATATATGCATTTTGTGAGATAGCGCCACATTAAATTATAAAGTTTTTTATGTAATATCTTGTGAAACAAAAATCAGATACCTTCCAACTTTGGTAAAGATATTGTACTATAATTGACCACATTTATTTATATGTTTTAAATATGCAATACTATTATTTTCAGAATGGCGGCTATAAAAACATATTAGCTATGTGTGGTTTATCTACAACACTAGGTAACCGATTTTAACATAACTTTGTATACTGGCATTATCTATGAAAATCATCTAATGTGCTGATACATTACCTTCTTTTCCATCATTTATGAAGATCATCAAATTAATGAAATTTGAGGTTTTATACTGTACTTCGAGAACCAATCAACCGATTCCCGCCCAATTTTTTACGCAATTAAGGCTTCAGTAGTGTATGTAAACCAATTTTTTTTAGGTATGGCAATCATTTTTTAAATTACATTAATATAAATAATTTACATTAGTATAATACATCAAAGAGGCAATTCAACAATATTCAACCAAATTTTGTACACTGACAGTGTTCATTACAAATATCAAAATATTAATACAGAAATACTTTTTGGTAGGTCGTTTACAAAATACTGCCAGGAGAGAAAAAATATATTTTGCTATATTTCCATAACATTTACCTAATTTCCACCAAATTTTTTTTCACCATTAATGCTACAGAAGGCCATATAAATAATCTTACACGATTTAA
Organism: Clitarchus hookeri; assembly: GCA_002778355.1. Classification (NCBI taxonomy): domain Eukaryota; kingdom Metazoa; phylum Arthropoda; class Insecta; order Phasmatodea; family Phasmatidae; genus Clitarchus; species Clitarchus hookeri. Next base: position 68,035 of record NQII01005112.1, on the reverse strand, counting down.
GTTGGATCAGACATTGGTTTTCAAAATTGCAGCCGTATAAATAATTTAGATATAGTCGTCTTACCTAGTTAAACAATTTAACCAAATTCAAACAAAAATGCATACTAACCGTATCTATTAGACGTGTCGTATATAGAATATCTTTTCTTTAGGAAATTTTGTAACCTAGCGCCAAATTAGAACTAAATAATTCATGCCCTATCTCGGGGACCGATCAAGTGATTTCCATAAAAATATTCACACAAGTAGCGCTACGGTAGGACACGTAAACTTGCGTGTTTTAAGTGGCTCACGCACTTATTTTCAAAATGACAGTTATGTAAATATTTCACGTCAGTGAACCTTATCGTTAAATACCTAGACTGATAACATCTGAAGCTAAAACTCCAAATCCTACCTCCGCAATGCAATTAATATAACACTAGCTTATTTTACAATGTTTTCTCGGTTCGAGTCCCGGGTAAGACACGTTTGTATTAGTTATTGTTTTACTGCTATTGCACATGTTTCTGGTTTCACCTCTAATTACACAGAGAAAAATATTTTGCAGAGATGTCACACAGCGAAATTATTTTGTAGGTACTATAAATAAATTTTGTACTGGCCACACAATTTTAGTGGTGACCAGCAAATAATTAAGTGGTCACAAAAAAAATTATTTGGTAAGTTGAATATTAACAAAACATTTTGTGGTTGCCACGAAATATTTTTTTCAGTTTCTATTGCTGTAAACGAGATGTCAAGGTGTACATAACATCTAAGCTGTTAGGAACTTAATTAAAAATTATCTGTACACATGTAGAGGAAAGTATGCTTATTAGTTATATCAGTAACTGCTTGTTGGTGTTGTAGGGACATTCGCAACGTACTTTTTATTATTATAAGCGGACTAAAATTATTTGAATCGTGTACTGCATATACAATATGTACCTAAATCTGATACCGAACCAAAGATAACAATGAAAATTTCGCAAATATTGTTGAACACGATACTAACACATTTATTATACGCATGAAAATAAAAATACCCCATTTGTTGCATAAAAATCTGTTTTGAAAAAGTTATTTTAGTATTAAAAGATAACTTTCGCAACCGCTGTCACGTGAATGCAGAACGCTCTCTCATTGGTTTGACGTCACTAGTCATACGCCGGCGGCCAGCCCCGGCAAGTTGCAAACACGCAGCACTAAAATGGAAGGCAACTTTGTGAAAACGCAGTCGGACAATCTGCCCCGAGTAGATAACGATATGGTATTTGTTGACTTCAATTCCCATTGTTTTGCCGCACCCGAAATAAGAGGTGTAAAATTACAAAGGTAAGAACGTGTCTCATATCGCACAGTCATGATCTTCAAAGTAGCAGGCCTACATCACATGTTAAAACTTGTTTGTACGTTGTACTGAGGTACGTATTGTTATTATTATCTGTGTTTATGTTTACGATTACTAAGAGTAAAAGTTGGAAATTAAAATATGGAATAGGTATTACATTCACAAGAATAACCAAATTGTAATGAAGGTGACTGCAGTGAGCGTACTGATTTGTTGAGCGCCATGCTTGATGTCTGTGATAAATCAACTACATTATTTAGAAATAAAATGTAATGTTGAGAAGAAAGTAACAAATATTTCCGGATTCTAAACCACGTTTCAGTATTCATAAAACACTTTTTTCGCTGTAGAAATGTCATATAACGAGCAGTATGGTGACAGTAGGCCTAAAGCTAGCATGCTAGTCACAACCCGACACCGCACGACTTCTCGCGAGCAGCTGCGGGCTGGTGGCGGGCAGAACGCCGCGCTGCCGGCCTGCAAACCTGTATTTCCGCGTTCCACCTCGTTTCTAAACACTATATTTGAGGCCTCAAATATAGTCTTTGGATACAAAAAAATTATTATAAAATTAACTTGTTTTTATTATCGTTTCTTATGTTTTGTGTACCTAAGATAATTGTTGTTATTCTGACGTCACGATAGCTTGTGTCTACACTTTATTTTTAAAATGTAAGAACTGTACACATAAGCTGAAAATATAGATATGGTAGTTTGATAAACACTTAATACCTGGGATGAGAGTAAATATTTTGTGGACCTAGTCTCGTAATTTTTTTGTAATGTTCATCTTAGTAACTTAGAAAAATGGGGAAGGCAAATACGAAAGTAAGATCATTCTTGATAAAAATTTCTAAAAACATGCATTTTAGTGTTTTGAAAGTAAAAATTAAGTTGCTATTTAACTTAAATTGTTAGGTTTATGAAAGCTAACTAGGGACAAATCAAAACAACTTAAATAAATTCGAAATTGTTATATAAAATATATGCCAAACTTTTTGCAAGAGGGACTCTGAGCCCTACCCAATTAATTTAATGTTTAATTTGCATGGCTTAACATTGTGACATGTTATTATTAAGGCATATAACGTGAATATAGCCTTAATATGATAGTTGTGCTCTTGAAGCGAATTTTAGAAGTCATATTAAATTATTAAAAAAACAAACTATACCAAATTCCGACTGCTAGGCCTTACTTGGAATGTATAAACTTACAAAATGTAAAATTTACATTGTGTAGCTAATTTTTTGTCAACATATTTATATGCCATTATTTTTATGAAATACGTTAACATATTTTTTTAAGCTTGAGTCTACATCATATACGAATTGTTAAAGTCTATATGGTGTGTATTAAACAATACCATAGTACCGTAATAAAGGTTAGGTCAGATGTAAATAGTATACATTAAGTCGTCCAGTGTTAAAACTACCTACATAGGAAAGCATAAACAACTTAAATATAATTAAGTACGCCAAAATGGTCTTCGCAAACAAAAAAAAACTGATTTTGGCGAAACATCTTCAATGTCTCACCTAACTGCGTTAAATCACGTCTTCCTGTTTGTTTCGTTTTTGTAACTAACAAATATTTTGTCAGGTGTTTTGCGATATGTACTAGTACACTGCGGTACAATAAACAATTTCGATGATAATGGTTTATTTTACTCTTTATTTTCTCTTTCCATTACTTCAAACAATTTCTATTTAACCAAATACGCATCACCACTGAAGTAAATAAACGCGCCGGCTGAGGTTCTATCTGACTTGTGACGCCACGGAGTGAGCAGGCGTGACCGGCGCGTTTTGGCGGGCGTTTGAAATCAAACCTAAAACTTTCATTCAACCACAACTTTTTCAAAACTTATTTTTAAATAGTGATACTTTGTAAATATATTTCTAACACATAAATGATTGAAAACCAAGTGCCTGCAAAAAATGTGCATGTTGCCTATTTTATAGGTTATTCTAGATGTGGCAATATAAAGTTTGAGATAGGGAACCCATTGTCCAGGTCAAATAGAAAGAGCGTTAGACAATTACAAAATTTAAGAAAAAACTATAATTTATGGTCATATTAAGAAAACTGCTTGCGGGTATGAAACAATGTAATGGTTAATAATTATTTAAACTGTAACCATTAATAAAGTGAATGTCATGTACAAGTAACCCACCACCATCATGTTGAAAGGAGGTGTTTACTACCCTTATTTCTGCATTAAAAAAGTATGTTACAGGAAAAATTCCCTATGTATGACACTAGAGATAATGAAATGCCGGCAAAATTATCAACATCAATTTTTCCAAAAAAATTTCTAAACTCGCCCTTTTCGAGTAAAAATTGCATGATTGATATCACATAGAAGTGTAACTGTTTGCCAGGTAGACTATCAGTAATTGCCGTCTGCGCGCCGCGCCGTAGTGGTCTGTGCACATTATGTACAGGTGGTTTGTGGCAGAACTGAATATAAACTTGTTTCGTCTGATGGGGTTCCTAAGAGGCGCGTAATATTGGTTTGCGTCATGGTTTTCCCCCTCTCATAAAATTAGTTGTGTAGTTCCCCTCCGTAAAATAGGAGTAGACTGAAGAATAAATACCCACACTCCTTTGCAGGCTGCATGCCTTCAACTACATTTTGACATGGGAAAGTATACAAATTTATAAATGACAGACATGTGTCTGTATTACGGCAAATTTAAAGGCAGTGCACGAGCTGCGGTACGATTATGCCATGAGAGATTTCCCGCGGTGCGGCAACCCCATAACAAGACCTTCACAACTGTCACTCAGATACTGCGTGGAACAGGCACATTTAAGGTACGTGGTGGGTCTGGTCACCCGAGAAATGTCTCTACACCGAATGTGAAATAACAAGTACTAAATGTTGTGGAGGAAAATCCGTCAACAAGCACCCGCGCCATTGCACACGGAATGGGTGTGTCCCATTCAACTGTATGGCTTGTTATGCACGAGCAGCTGCTGCGTACCTACCACGTGCGAAAGGTGCAGGCATTGGGATCAGTAGATTTTGCTCTCGACGTGATTATTCGCAGTGGTTTCTGTTACAGTGTACAGTAGTTCCTCATTTCAGTTACATTGTAATGTTTACTGATGATGCGACATTCACGAGAGACGGTTATTTTAACAGCAGGAACAGTCACATGTTGGATGACATCAATCCTTATACAACCACCATCACAATAAACCAGCACAGATTTTCTGTGAACATCTGGACGTGTATTGTAGGTGTTAATATCATTGAACCATACTTGATGCCGCAACGACAGGGCACGTGTACTGCCAATTCCTGCAATTTACAATGCTAGATTTCCTCGAGTATGTGCCGCTCGCGGTTCGGCAACGTATGTGGTTTTAACACAACGGCGCCTCTTCGCAATCCACAAGAGGTGTACGAGATCATCTCAAAATGGAATTTCCAACACAGTGGATTGTTAGAGGTGAGCTTGTTGCGTGGCCATCACGCTCTCCTGTCCTTAATCCGCTACACATTTTCTTATGGTGGTTCATCAAGTTTCTTGTTTATGACACCCATTGAGTCGGAAGATCTGTAAGCCAGGGTTATGGCTGCCTGTGACAAGGTTTATGATACTACGAGCTTTTTCAAAACGGTACGCCAGTCTGTTGCACGCCGAATCAATTGTTGCAATGAGGTTGGCGGCCGACACTGTTGTAAAGTTGGTTATGGTAGTGTGACATTAAATTAGTAGTGCAAAAACTTTAATTTATTTTCTGATTTCTTTACTTATAACAATGAGAAAATCCCACCAAATTGTTATTTGTGCAACTCGCTAATGTAAGACCACGCGCAGTTGCGGGGAACTCATTTCACTACAGCGCTACGCGCAGCCAGGAATTACTGGTTGCCTACCTGACAGGCAGTAACACTTCGCTGTGAAATCAAACATATACTTTTTAATCGAAATGGGTGAGAGTTTGACACTTTTTGCATAAGACATTTATGTTACTTATCCCGGAATTTCATTATCTCTAGTATAATATAGGGAATTTTTTCTGGAACATTCTTTTTTTTTTTTGCAGAAATAATGGTGACAACTCCCACTTTCAACATGATGGGAGTGGGATACATGTACACGGTATTCACTTTATACATAATTACAGTTTAAAACATTAATAACCATTCCTTTGTTTCCGTCCCGCAAGCTTTTTCCTAAATATGACAATAAATGATAATTTTTTCTCAAACTTTGGAATTGTCTACCGCTCGTTCTATTTGACCTGGACCAAGGGTTACTTGTGTCAATCTTTTTATTTCCATCTCAGGAATAACCTATCAACATTTGTCGGTATTTCTTAGATACATGTTGTGTTGCCCTAGCATTACTTTCGCCCACCCCAGTAATTGAAATCGGCTCTTAAGACCTCGATCTTAAGAACCACCCAAATCTCTTCACTCACTGATTTAACTCACTCAAGTAATTGACCCAACCAATTTTTGTCCATACTGCCCTAATATTTCGACATTTTGAATACAATTCATATTCTTATTTCAGCCAAACTGAATCGCAGAAAAGTAGTTCCTTTAGATAACCTGCTCCAAATGACTGAAATATTTTTAATTCCCCTCATTGAACATTTATAATAAAATTGGCAGTATTAAATTCGTATCATTTTCACTAACGGACATGCAACAATATGGTAGCTCGTCAACTTTCTGAAGTCCGTCTTGCCGACCGTCAGATTGCATCATTTGCCATTAGTGTTTGCCACCTACAATTACACCGCGCATAATTTCCCCGATCTTCCACTACAGAAATATGGTTCTAAGAATTTCATTATACTTAAAATTTTGAGAATACTTTTCCACGAGCGAGAATCTACCCCAGGCCCTAACTATAATCCTACACATGCCTTTATTCGTCTGTAAGTTCTGCTTCAAATGTGTATTTCAAATTTTTTATGCTTAGAAAAGGTAAGCATATCATAAAAAAGAACCTTAATTTTTTTCACATGTATATTCGATTATTCTTCTCCTGAGATTAATAGTANGTAAGCATATCATAAAAAAGAACCTTAATTTTTTTCACATGTATATTCGATTATTCTTCTCCTGAGATTAATAGTAACCATTTTATAACTCCAATCCCAAGGCGTCCATTACAGGTTGAGTACGTATTTCTCTAAATCAATATATTCCCAGGCAAAACAACGTAACTGCAAAACATAAATAAAACAATTGGTTTTTCGAAATATAGTTACTGGACATCTCCTTGAACATATTTAAGGAAGCAAGATATTTCCAAGATGTTAGATATCACAGAATGGTAGTAGATTCATTCAGTACTACCCATGCCAAATTTCTGATTTTTTGTATACTTCCTACATAAGACTTTCAGTCCATGTAAGCAGTCTCTTGGACAAGAAAATGGATGACAGAAAACTGCGTGAATTGAATATACACTACGTAGCATTACTTAATTTTTTTCTCATCCTTTTCACGATTATTGCTTTATTACAACCGTGACAATTATTATTTAAAATTCTCGAAAATACATTGCGTTCTACAAACACACACGCATAAATAAATAAATATATTTGTTTATATATAAATGAACCTATACACATAATTCTTCAAAAACATGACCATTCTCTAAAAATACAACCACAAGATAACACCAACCTACCGAAGTTACGGCTCCTATTCACCGAAATATGTTGCAATTCTAGAAATACTGAACCACGGTAAAATTTTACAGAGAATATACATATTCGTAATTTAAAGTATGTTTTGAATAATTGTGTGCATTTTTAAAGAACGATTTCTTATACTGTAACATTCGGTACTTAGAAATGTTTTGAAATTTTAATTTTGCTTGTAATATTATTTAACGTATAATATTAAATATATAGAATGTTTTTACACTCATGAGAAAATTTGACCAATCTCAGTAAGACCGATCTCCTTTTCGTGAAATAATAACGATTTAAAATGCCGGTCAATTAGCAAATTCCCTCAATTTGATGATTAAGTTTATATCACTTAAAAATTAGGAAACAATGCTGTTGTGGCTATGGTAAAAAAGTAATCATTAAAAAATTATCATATTAAATAGATATTTTCTTTGTTATTTTTTTAAAAATAAGTACAAGCCTATAAAAGTGGTTTGGAAACACATACGAAATAGGAAAGTCATAAACTCGTTTAGTTGACTTACGTGATGATAAGTAGGTAACTGCTAACAGACGGTCGAGTGTCTTGTTCACAGTGAAGAGAATCTATATCTATATGCACATATACACACATATATACTATATACACAGCTTGTACGGTCACGCAAATGTTGGGGGAATGGCCGATAACGTGAATATTTACGGTAATTAGTCAAGCCAGGAACACTTAACAGCTATAATGACAACGTGACAAATTATAATGAAGAGAGTGGGATGACGAGGAAACTAATTTCACCGTACAAGATAGCATTTTTGCGCCATTAAGCGTTTCTTGTACTCTGATAGTACATAATATATGACCATCGTCAATTTGAATATACCCGTCTTAAAAACTACGTATAATACATTTCTGAGCTATTTCAACTTATGGCATATACAGTGATAACATTTCTTGTGTAAGCTTATTTCGAAAGTCGCAAATATTTGACAGATACCTTGTAAGGATGGCATTTTTTAGACTGATGTAGCTGTTGTGTGTAAAGTTAATATTTTGAAAATCTATGAAAGCATGTTATCACAACAGCACCACTCCTTCGTGAACTTATATTCGATCAAGTCAAATATTGAACACATTCTTATTAAGAAAATTATTCCTAACATAAACTGTATGAAAATTAAAGGACCATTACAGAAACGCTAAAAAGCCTAAACTACATTAACTTGGTAAACTGGTGCCGATTCAAAAATTATACCAAAAATGTTTTGTTATAATTATTTTTATTTATTTACTCATTAATGAAACGTTTGAGAGTTTTACGAATGAGATACATCGAATATTAATCTTCGAAATATTTGGTTCATTTAGTTAGTTTCGTAATTAATGTTTTTAGTATAAATCGTTAAAACTAAATTAAAGGCAATAAAAAACGTCTCTACGACAATTTAAAAAAAAATGTATTAATTATATCTGCATAAATATTTTTTTTATATTAATTCAACCGTATGTCCGTGTATGCCGATTATCTCGTACAGTTCTAGCTTTTTATATTTTAATTTTTTTTTATGTTTAAAGATATTTGGAGTAGTGAACATAAACAGAACGTACACAGAATGAGATAATGCTTAAATTAGTTGCTTACTTGAATCGTTAAATCGACTGTTAATTTCCGCTTGAATAGTAATAAAAATTGTTTGCTGATTAGAAAATATTACCCTTATGTGTAAGATTTACATAAATAATAAAATATCTTACTAGAATTTATTGTAATATTAATATATGTGAGTAAGTCAATTGCAGTATAGTATTTGGTGAATAGTTTTATTAATCTCACTAATAGGAATTTGATTTAAAAACGTAGTTTTGCATCGAGAGATATAAACATAATACAAATATTTTCCGAAACCTACTATGTGGGGTATCAGCTGCTTAAAAAGGAAAATTCTGAGTGAGCTATGCCAGTATGTGGTTTGTGGTGCAAGTTGGACAGGTATTCACGCTACGTCAGATGGGTGCCTGCCAAGTTCTATAGACGTGTCTGTCACCTTGACATCAAGTAAATTTGAGCGTTACATGGCAGTGATCTTAAACCAAATAATTGTAAAACATTAAATATTTTGAAAAGTTAAATACACTGAAATTTTCCCATCATCCCACATTCCATTCCGACTTATTCTGTCGCCTTCACAAGGCAGGACATATTGAACTATGTGAATGTACTTCAAATTATTTTATGAGCAGATAATAAAATGTATTTATAATAAATATTATTCAATTCTTAAATAAAAATTTGAAAACGTGTATTTAGTAATTATTAGCCAATTACATGTATTTATGCAGCGTCCAGACCTGGGTTTTAGTCCCCAGCTTAAGTTAACGACTTGCAGTATCTCGTATATTTAGTACCAATGCTGGGCAGGCAGCTCATTCGTAATACGACAACAAATCAGTTTATATATTATCACCGTTTAATCTTACTTAATTAACTCTACCTTAGTATATTATAACATCTTTCCCTCTAGTCATAAATGAGCATGGCTAAGGAAATTTGGCCAAGGAAATTATGGTTAATTACATGAATAATTCGCCTATGATACACCCTATTTCGTTTAATTTATTAATTCAATTTAAATTTATATATTTCTCTATGCACAAATAATACCAGTACGTGTTTTCAATCACAAAGAAACGCGAAATAAAACAGTTACATTTTTAATTTGTTAACTAAAACAATGATAGCTACAAAAATAGCTGCATCAAGATCTGATTATGCATAGGAGGGGGAAGTTAACACGCAACGACATTATTGGTGTTATTGCAACTAAATTAAAGTTGGCTGCATTTGACTTTTGGAAACTGCTTCTGGGAGGATAACATTTCTATCCCCGTGTTAACACGAAGAGTTGTAAGGCAAAACTGGGTGCATTATAATAATTGTGAATGTGGAGTGAATCCCAGTGAGTAGGTAGCATACTTTGGCGTCGCATTGGACACCGGTATTACAAACTCAACTGTGTTTGAAAAAGGGTGAAACGTTGGACTAAGAGAGAGATGGTAGTCCCATCTAATTGCTTTCACCTGGACCATTGCGATAGATACGTATAACGATATTAGGAGCAGAGTGAACATGGAGGAACACATTATCGTGCTCTGTACGCATATGTGATGCGGAAAGAGGAAAAGAATGTTCGGTCAAGACAATTTTACAGAAGAGATAATACTCGGAGTCAGGGCCGAGATAATCGATTTTCAGTTGGTGAGAAAATTATATCCAAGCAGGGCATTCAATATTATTCAATAAATTGTGAACCGCCTTAATTCACGAGTCCGCAAGTTACACTGAGAAACTTTAAATGTATTTGATTCAAAACTTTCTTTTGCCTTATTAAACTTAAAAAATTCAGCTTTCCATTAAATTTCCATACAGAAAGGTTATTTTCGTATTGAAATGTTCATAATCCTGCCCTCTAACAGAATAAAACAATTCAGTTTCAGATTCGGCCACAAGGTATCCCTTTTACCTTTCTGCATAGCATATATTCACAATACCAGTTCTTCAAAAATGTTGTCTTACTGTCTACATAAGTCTGCATTACAACTAGTGCTTCGTCAGTTTCAGTAATTGGATATGATATGCAAACAGCAGAAACATTTTTTCATTTATTATTTTGTCATAAATTTTGGCTCTCTTTGCGAGAAAATATTTCAAGGGAACAAACTTCATAGTGGTGTATATGTCAATGTGCAACAATGCAACGAATAAAATCGATTGTTATTATATTTTATAGATTCAATCAGAAATCTGTTATATATGTCATATTCGATCCTTTCCAGGCATTCACTGCACGTCTCCAATAAGATCCTCTTTGTTTTTGACATCATTTTTGTTGGCCAACTGAGGAAGCGAGACAACATTCCGTTCTATTTATATTACTATTTTAAGCAGCCAGTTCTTTATGTCTGTCGGCAACCTGCTATTGCATACACATTTCATCCTTGTTCATGTCTGTCAAATAACGGGCAAAGTCTACAAACACAGGTTCAACTTTCGCACTAAGGTCCAAGAAATAATTTCAAATTGGTAAGACCTCTCATCCAATATAATGCTCAGTTATAACATATTCATACTGCTGGCGTCACAGACAAAACATTTGATAGCCACAATTGTGAAAATGCTCTTGTTTGCCAATATTTTGAATGATTGTTCTACCAGAATCGTAAGTTCATTTTCTCTTTGGTACCTAATGGCTAGTCACATTTTTTTTCGACAAAAGTAATTATATTTGGCCGATTTGGGAACAAAGTTGAATGACGGTGCCGAGGTGCCCTCTCCACCATCTTGGATGAGGTTACAGGCGCGGTCGCTGTCTTTTGTGTCCTTGATCTCTGTCAACCATCATGTTTACATCTGCCATCTCGTTTCCTAAATACTCACTTCTGCTTGACTGCCATCTTGTTTCCATCCACCATCTTGTTTCCAGCCATTTTGTGTTTTTCATTGGTCATTAGTTTCTATCATTTGTTGTAGGCAGCCATCTTGTTTCCTCATTTCCTGCTGCCTGCTCAGTGATACCAGTGTCAGTAGCCTTCTTTGTTGTCGATGTCTCCTGCTAAATTGCGCGTGTGTAGAATGCAGTAGAGTATATAATAATTTTTTCAACCCTAAATTTATGGATGGTTTGTCATTTGTCATACATTAGATTTCACCTCTAGCGACAAATTAATTTTAATGTAACTTTAATAAATTCCTAGAGGGGAGGAGCTTCGAAACAGTAGACCTTGTTACGGTAGGCATACACCCTAAACCGACTGAGCTATCGAGACATGCAACTATGCGAATATTTTATTAAAATATACAAAAATAATTAAAAATACATATTTTTATATCATTTTCTTGAAATTATTATATTAGGGTATTTTCTGGACGTACTCTTACAGATTTCAAAATAACTATCACTTTTATGTGCGAAACATTGTGGGCCTATCTACTGCACTGCCAGAAAATTTGAACTTTCTGCAAACCAGACACACGCACAAAGAAATTTCATCATATCTGCTGAAAGCCAACCTTATCCAAATTAGACAACGACACAGTGGTTGCTAATACACCAGTCCAACAACTGGATTAGATCAGTGTCTCCATCCTCGCTAATGCATTGAATTATGCAGTTACACCAGTCAATATATGGTATGTGGGATAGAGCCAGCCATTTAAAACCTACCTTCTAATATACGAAATGAAATACAAGCTGAAACATTGGGAATATTACACAAACTGAACCACCACCTCCAAAACTATCACAAGAAGAAAGAAAGACTCTGAATGAACTCCGCAGTAACATCTAAATAAAGGTCCTTAAGTCAGATAAAGGAAATGCTGCTGTTGTGATAAACACCCATTCTCCCAGGTCTAAGAAGCAAAGAACACAGAGATTCTGTCTGGTCCTGCCTACTCTCCTGCAAGTTGGAACATCATTAGAAATATTGAGTCTTCCAAAAATAAAACATGTTACTGAGTCAATCATCGAGCATAAAGGCAAGAACCAACTAACCACAAAGAATCCCACGACACCTCCCTTCTGTGAACTACCAAAAATACAGGGTGAGTATGAGATAATATCCCAAATTTCAAAGTCTATAATATCAAAACAAACAACCTACATCCTTGATTGACCAATCAAATGAACCGTGGAACAGTGAAGTGTGTTTACCATACATTCATAAATGTTCAATGTGACCACCATGAGCGGCCCGAACGACATATATGCGATAATCAAACTCGTTCTTCACTCTTGTCAGCATGTACGGTGTTACGGTTTGGATGGCGTTCGTAATTCTCGTTTTGAGTTCGTCAATGTTAGCTGGCAATGGTGGACGAAACACTTGATCCTTTATGTACCCCCATAGAAAAAATCGCACAGGGTAAGATCCGGGCTTCTTGGGGGCCAGTGATGAAGAGCCTGGTCACCAGCTGCTCCTTGACGAATCCAGCGTTGCAGCAACGTCTCGTTCAGGTATACGCGAACAGCTAGGTGCCAATGGGGTGGCGCACCATAAAGGAAACATAATCCGTCCCCTTCACATTGATGTGTCAAAAGAGAGCTCGCTAACCCCTCACCACCTCAAACCGAGAGTTAAGAAAGCCATCCAATCCGTAACACCGGACATGCTGACAAGAGCGTAGAAAGAGTTAGATTATCGCGTAAATGTCATTCGGGTCACTCATGGTGGTCACATTGAACATTTATATATGTATGATAAACAAACTTCATGGTTCCATGGTTCATGTGATTGGTCAATCAAGGTTGTAGGTAGTTTGGTTTTGATATTATAGACATTTAAAAGTTGGGGTATTATTTTATACTCAGCCTCTGCATAAAACAGAAGTCCATTTCCTCCATATCGTAAGTACTATTAGTTCACCAGCTCATATTCTAGCAAAACACTTCAACATGCCCTTACAACCAGTTTTACAGACGCCTGCTTCTCATGTGAAGAACTCTGCCAATTTCGTGGAAATATTGAAGAAAATGTCACTTAGCCTGGAGATATTCTTGCCAGTTTCGATGTCATAACCCTCTTTACCAAAGTACCAGCCTAAGAGGCCCGCCAGATCTTACTCGAAAACCTGGAGGAAGACGATTTCGGCAATGAAATAGTGAAATTTTTTGAGTAATGTCGCCTCTACTCTCTTTTCTTAAAAGAGTAACATATGCTCCCATTTGCAAAAAAAAATTGATCACCATGAACGAATCGTGCGAGTACAATAAATATTGTTACACAGTATCGTCGTAGCACGACATGTGTCCCATTTGAATTTAATGTGGTTTGCTAGCACAGATGTGCAACTAGGGGGCATAAATGTCCCTTATAATTCATAGCAGCAAGAAACCGAAAAATTTCTTAGTAGCAATGTGAGCCACAGAGCCAAGATCAGTGAACATGCAGCATACCCTAATGGCACATTCGACAAGTCTTTGCGAGCTGGATTAGTTTGAGAGAGGCTGCTTCTTCGGGTTTTGTTGGACGCAGTGGGGACAGAACAGTACACACGGCCATCAAGGAGGCATGGGTCGACACCTGTAGACCACCAGTAGGAAGGAACATTTCATAATTTGGAATGCTGTAAGCTCTCCACAGTCATCGCTGCGCACCATCCAGGGGGCATGTCATGTCAGCTGTGGATATACCTGTGTCTACCAATATGAAATCCAGGCAGCTAACAGAGTGAGATCTGTCATCGCAGCATCCCTTACTATGTCCACTATTATGAACTGAGCATCGCATAGCATGCATGACCTTCTGCCGGGAACAGGCAGCATGGTAGATTGCAAATTGTCGACGAATGGTGTTCAGCAATGAATCACGTTTCTGTCTGGATACATACTACTTCCGACTTCGAGTCTGGATACATCCTGGCCAATACCGTGATCGACACTTCATTATAGAGATTCAGATCACCCCAAAGAGAAGTGTAATGGCGTTGGGTGCTTTTTTCTAAAAATTCCCGCACTCAACAGGGTTTGATTGGAGAAACAATGATTGCATGGCGATATGTCCAGGAAACTCTGTGACTATGTGCGCTCATCTTTCTGGTGCAGTTTGACAACCGCATTTTCCAGCAGGATAATACCTGGCCTTACTCAGCACAAGTACCTATGGCTTGTCTTCAATATGTCAACATGCTTCCTTGGCCAGCAAAGTACTCAGGCCTCTTGCCCATCGAGGATATTTGGGACCAGATTGGATAGCCAGTTCGGACAGCAGCAACAATGATGTATTTGCAGGGGCAGTTGCATAAGCTGTAACATGATATTCCTCAGAAGAACATCAAATATCTGTATACCTTCATGCCTGACCATATTGCTGCCTGTCTCCATGCTATGGGTGGTGCAATACATTACTATGTTCATCCTGGAAGAGTTGGTCCCCTGCAATACATATATAGCGTGGTACAATATTTCGATGTTGTACATGCCTCTGCGATAGCATCTTCAGCGTGATCAATTTTTTTGGGAATTACTTTATTGTAACATAACTATTAAAAACCACAAATATTTTTAAAAAATATGTACATGAAGAAGGTGCCACGATTGGTTACCCACTTTCTTCTTTACTGGCTAAGGTATTCATGGTTATCTTAGAAGAGAAGGCAATCAATACAAGCCTTTAACAACCCATTTGTTTGTACATATTTTAAGATTACCCCTGTGTGATTTGAAGAAATGGAGAAGAGACATTACAAGAAATTATATAACACTCAAACATGACGCTATTCCCCACCTGTGGAATATAGGTGGTTTATAGGGTCGTAGTTAATTCCTCCAGGCATAGACTATAAGGTGCCAGAATGTTGAGGGTATTTCAATAAGGTAGTCTTTCGATGTTTCACTTAACTGGATAATTATATTGTCTCGAGTTTGAACAAAAAACAACATACAGCAACACTTCCGAGGTGTGGTACTCTAATTTGGCTACTAGTATTAACAGGGGCGACTTCGTGTTGGAGGGGGGCTTCTCTGGGCGGCGACTTGATACTTAACTAGTCTGCTGTTGGTGCTGGTATGATGTCAGCTGGGGATGAGCTCCGGCGAAATGGGTGGCCTTGGAAAAGGCCCGCATTTGGTTTTGTCTCACTGGACTGCTGTTCTGGGCTCCTTCTCATGTCCTCTCGCGATTCCTTGACAGAACTCTTCCCTCGGCACGGTGATAATGAACTGGGTCCCTATTTTCGTGTAAATTGGCTTATATGCCCTTCAGCCCCCCCCCCTTCCCCTAAGACTCTGCACGTGTCTCTCTTATTGTGGGCAGGAGGGAGGTGGTTGCCTTCAGTACAAAGTCATTCAGCCACGTGCCATTTTTCGTGAAGGTTCGGGGGTGGGAGAAGTGGTGATCTGCCCCTTGAAATTACCATATCAGCTTATTTTTCCGCGGTTTGGTTACAAGGGTGGTAGGGGTGAGGAGTATTCGTGGCCCCCACTTTCAATTGTTCAGCCGTTTTCTCAGGCGTGAAGCTAGAGGTGCTCTTGCTTGGCTCTGCGATTTCTCCCGCTTTCCTACGTATGNGCCGTTTTCTCAGGCGTGAAGCTAGAGGTGCTCTTGCTTGGCTCTGCGATTTCTCCCGCTTTCCTACGTATGTACGCAGCACTTTCCGAATGCTCCAGCGATATGCCAGCTCTTACTCGGCACAACCTTGACACGTGTAAATGCCATCCGTTCTGGCTGTCCACGTGCCTCGTGACACGTATCAACTGGTAGGGGCTCGCGAAGGGGGCCAGCGAGGCTTCTACTCAAAAGGTGTTACACGACAAACAGCATACATACTATCACCCAGTTCAGCAAGGAAATTTATAAAAAAAACCTTTTTGGATTACCTGGCATACAAAAAAAGAGAACAGCATCTTGTGACAAACAGTCTACAGAACGCCATTACATAAACACAGCTATTAATATTTAAGTTCACGCCATCCTAATTCATAGAAGAGAACTGTTATTTTCATACTGATCGGTATATCGTCAACGAAGTTCTGTGAATAACAAGATATTACCAAAAAACCTTACAAAAAAATTTTAAACAAATGGTTACTCATAAGATGGAGCACAAAGTATACTACTGTCTGTTAGAAAATGTCTACATTTGGTTTTCTCGCTGTTCTGTCTTTTCAATTCTTTCTTTGGCATGACTGGGTGGCTGAAAAACTCGGGAAGTTTACTGTAATTTATAGTGTTAGAACTGTAAGAACATACGAAAAAACAGACATTAAAACCATTATCATCACAAGAGAGAAGTCACCGTTACGGGCTGAGACAAATGGATATAAAAATAATTATAAAAGCAACTAGTACATGTACTTATTTGAATAGTTACCATTGATAATGCTAGAACTGTAAGCACATTACGAAACGAATTACCCATGAATCGCTCGCCATAAAGTTTTTATTAATATATAAATATAATTCAATGTACGAACTACGTGTGTAATGAGGAGTAAGTAGGAACCGCAACACAAAGAAACGCACATATAAACATTTCAACTATGTAGGTACTGTGCTTATGGAAGACCCAAAACAAAAAAAAATATTTTTACCTTAGCTAAAAAAAAAAAAACTGGTATAGCTGTTTCATACACAGAAGACCTGAGGCCACGATTTCTTCCCGTAGCTATCGATTTGAACTCATAGGAAGCACAAAGAACAATGACCATACTGCTTTTCCGGGCATGGTATTCATTACTGACCGAGAGAGCAACTTAGCAATTACAAGTATTGTTATTACGTCACCCTTGACAAAACCTACTAACTTTTTTACATATAAAAATTAAATCTTTTTATAGGAAAAACTTAAGTACCCAGATGTCGCTGGANAAAACCTACTAACTTTTTTACATATAAAAATTAAATCTTTTTATAGGAAAAACTTAAGTACCCAGATGTCGCTGGAGACAGTGCATCATCCTTGATAATAAAATATCACATGATCAATATGCTAATGAGTCCAATCATTTAAGAGATAAAAATTTAACATTACAAACAAATTAAAAACATCTATGTTTTATATGACTACATTTTAAGTATCGACCATATAATGCAAAAATNAAAACCTACTAACTTTTTTACATATAAAAATTAAATCTTTTTATAGGAAAAACTTAAGTACCCAGATGTCGCTGGATACAGTGCATCATCCTTGATAATAAAATATCACATGATCAATATGCTAATGAGTCCAATCATTTTAGAGATAAAAATTAAACATTACAAACAAATTAAAAACATCTATGTTTTATATGACTACATTTTAAGTATCGACCATATAATGCAAAAATNTAACATTACAAACAAATTAAAAACATCTATGTTTTATATGACTACATTTTAAGTATCGACCATATAATGCAAAAATCGTAATGAATCACCAACAAAATACTTTCGTATTTGACCGTACTCTGGGTACAGTATATACATTACAAATACTTGCAGCCTGCCAGTCATTTATACGTAGGTAAAAACCAAGTTACACTGTGACAACTCAAAATGGGAAACACGAACGGTCATGTAGTTATAATAGTATAAAAGCATACATAATATAAAAAAATGGTTCCCACTACGTCGTCGAGCGTGGTGGAACGTCGATTGTTATGTCTACATTCATCTACCACGATCGCATAATGTCATACAATATGAAGAAGGAAGCATTGGATAAAGGCTTACCATATTTAAAACTGACTGCATCGTCAAAAGCAAGAGACTCTAAATATCCGATCCTTACAACACGACAACATGAAAGAAGTCATTGCATGTTCGCCTGCAGTGATAGTCTGAATAGACATAGCAAGAAGTGCAAAGTCAATGTTTGTTGTTCATTTGAAAGTGAGTGGAAGTATTGTGGAAAGACATTTACTTGCAGCCTACCAAAAATGTATAAACACATAGCAGTATGTACATATATTTATTAGACGATAGGAATTAAAAAAGAAAACAAATCACTTTTTCTTTGTGTTTATACAAATTCTTAACCAAACCACACACATATACATAATATTCGAATCAATAAAGCCTCCAGCTCTGAGTTTATCAATAACCGAATTGATCTCTTCGCTGACAGAAAGATATCCACTTCTCTGCAATAGAACCAACGCCTATAGTCTATCGACAAAGCAATTATAATCTTCAGAAAATAAGTATCTAGACTTCGCGTCACACTTCATGTCTGCATCTATGTTCTTCTGTGATAAGTAGGATGCGAGATACATGTAGGCCCTAGCAGAAGGTTCGAAACTGCGTTTAAACAGTTCAAGTTCATGTAGCTCTTATCTTCAGCAACACATTTACTTCATCACTAGAGGAAAATACATATTTCGCACCATCGCCAGCAGAATTGGAGGTAACTCTTTCGTTATCGATGTCTTGGTTGGTAGTAGCATCTTCGTTTATCACTTCACATGTTAGTGGTGCATGTTTGTTGTTCACAACTTCTGACGAACTGTATGTCTCGCACTCTTTAAAGAAAATGTATGTTACAATCGTATAATGTTATAGGCGCTCGAACCATCGGTAGTTAACATTACGATTTAGCAGGAAGGCTACCCAAATCCTTGTCGTGTGGCAACAAGTTCAATGCATGCTGTCTCGTGCCAAGCAAAGGTGCGTTACCTTTACATATGCCAGTGTGTCTCTTCAGATTATCACTTCTANTGCATGCTGTCTCGTGCCAAGCAAAGGTGCGTTACCTTTACATATGCCAGTGTGTCTCTTCAGATTATCACTTCTACCAAATGCTGCACCACACATATCGCATGTTAGTATTATGGATGTCGGTTTCTTTTAACATTCGCACTGTCCATGACAATGTGCAATGCAACTTTTACTGAAGGCCTTGCCACAGTAACTGCATTGTTTTTCACATAATTGTTGAACACTCGGTGAAGAATTGCATGTGGTCATACAAGAAATACTCGCTTACATTCTCAGTGGTTTTCATTATCATCAAGCATATGTGGACTCAAACACTTGTACAACTTCGCAGTGGTAACTCTTCATTGCTGACTCCTAAATGCTGACTCTTCACTGCTGACTCCTCACTGCTTCCTTCATGTAGTACCGGTTCCACACATGTCAATTTAACAACTGTGTAAATTTCTGTGTTTGCAGTAATTTATACCTTCAATCTACCGGTCGAAGACAAAGTTATGTTGTAATTCTCTCTGTAGTGGGGTAGAGCGAAGTCAGTATGCACCTTTTTGGTAAGTGACTTCAGTCAATATGTTCTCAGCTTTAGACGACCTACTCTGTATAATATCCAACTGGAACCCTTTCCCACCTATTCTTCTGCCTCTTTGCAAATTTTCAAGAATGTCCTTGATTTCGTACTTGTTATATAGAGCCACATTCGATTTATTGAAGGTTCTCTCACTATAATAATTTTCATGTGGTGCTGTTTTGGTATATTTATATTCCAACCACATACTATATTTTACAGCACCTTCTTTTTCCATCTCATTTGTAAGTTGATATATAATATTCTGCTTCATGTGTTTAAGATATGTACAAATATCTTTCGCCATATAAGATGAATTAGATGCAAAAAAAAATCATTATACCACAGAAAGCAGACTCTTTCAGTATGAATTCTCTCATTTGGTGAACTTGCAACACATACAGATGTAGGGGTTTAACACAGAGATGACAAAAGTCATGGGATAGCAATATGAAAATATACAGATGGCAGTAGTATTGCGTACAAAATGTATAAATGGGTAGTGCATTGGTTGGACTTTCATTTGTAGTCAAGATATTCGTGTGAAAAGGTTTATGACGTGATTATGGCCGCACTACGGAAATTAACAGAGTTTGAACGTGGAATAGTAATTGGAGCTAGATGCTTGGGACATTCCATTTCGGAAATGGTTAGGGAATTCAACATTCCGAGATCTACAGTGTCAAGTGTGTGCCGAGAATACTTAATTTCAAGCATTACCTCCCACCATGGACAACGCAGTGGCCGACCGCCTGCACTTAATGACNAACGACGTGTGCACAGAATGGTCAGTGTTAACAGACAAGCAACACTGCGTGAAATAACCGCAGGAATCGATGTGGGACGTACAATGGACGTATCCGTTAGGACAGTGTGGCGAACTTTGGCTGTACTGGACTATGCCAGCAGAAGACCGGCTCGAGTGCCTTTACTAACAGCACGAAATCGCCTGCAGCGCCTCTCCTGGGCTCGATACCATATCGGTTGGACCCTAGAAGACTGGAAAACCGTGGCTTGGTCAGATCAGTCACGATTTCAGTTGGTAAGAGCTGATGGTAGGTTTCGACTGTGGCAAAGATCCCACGAATCCGTAGACCCAAGTTGTCAACAAGGAACTGTGAAAGCTGGTGGTGGCTCCATAATGGTGTGGGCTGTTTTTACATGGAATAGACTAGGTCCTCTGGTCCAACTGAACCGATCATTGACTGGAAAGGGTTATGTTCAGCTACTTTGAGACCACTTGCAGCCATTCATGGACTTTGTGTACCCAAACAACGATGGAATTTTTATGGATGAAAATGCGCCATGTCACCTGGCCACAAGTGTTTGCGATTGGTTTGAAGAACATTCTGTATATGCCAGCAATATACCCCGACATGAATCCCATTGAACATTTATGGAACATAATCGAGAAGTCAGTTCGTGCGCAAACTCCTGCACCGGCAACACTTTCGCAATTATGGACGTCTATAGTGGCAGCATGGCTCAATATTTCTGCCGGGGANCAGCATGGTTCAATATTTCTGCCGGGGACTTCCAACGACTTATTGAGTCCATGCCACGTCGATTTGCTGCACTTCGCCGGGCGAAAGGAGGTCTGACACGATATTAGGAGGTATCCCATGACTTTTGTCGCTTCAGAATATATGTACAAATTTTTGCATAGTCATATAACTCCTGCTGGAAATTTATTTCGTGTCGCACTTCGTCAGTAGCATTTATTTCTTGATAACATGTGAACTTACTTCCAAACTTATAACAACAGCGAGTTATAAGAGCCCCTCTCATCACCTTCAAACATTTTCCCATTTTCTCATGCTGATGGTCACTGCATTTTTTTAGTAAAAGTCTTGCTTCAGTAGGAACATGAATATCTTGTTGCCTGTGGAGAGTTGTTTCAATTTTCACACCCAGGGCTGGTGTTTCCGATGGTGACAGTTCACCACTTGCCAATGCAGCAGGTGCCTGACCTTCGCATGTTTTGGATGCTGACAGTACAATAAACTGCTTAGCTGGCAAGGGAGAAGCTCCATCACACGTTGCTAGATGTCTTATTAAGTTTTCATATAGTGCAAATGGAGAAATGCACTGTTCACATTTTAAGGTAGATTGCTTCATGTTCATAGAACAACCAGTCTCATGTCGACGAGCATTGTAGCTTTTAGAAAATGATTTATTGCAGAAACACCACAAATGGCTTTCCGGAGTATTTTCCATTTTCGCTCAAGATGATGTTCACTCTTCAAAATTATAATAACAACAAAGATGATTCCACCAATTTCACGTGTTGTATATATGCATATATCTTCATAATTCGTCAGTGGGATTTAAGCTTTTTTTATGCATTCTGTAAACATAAATTCAGCTAGATATTTTATCTAGTTTACTACACCATCATGCATCTACAAGTTTTTTTTATTTTACCCAAACACATATGGAACAGAACCACTGTATAACACCCTCCAAATTTACACGTTCCTGTGCATTTTTTGTAAAATATTTCCCCATTCCCTTGAAAAGTTTATAATAGGGCTTTCACTATAGCTTTAAATCCTGACAAATACTTTAACATTACACCAGACCTCTCCCCACCAAACAGTTTTTTACATCTCTCATGCCACAGTGTGTTGCTCTTTTTACTAAATATCTTACCCCAATAGCAACAATGTTTCCTCCACACTGGTGAAGGATTGTGTACATTATTCGCATGAAGGTCGTAAGTTGGTTATGTAGGTGTACCAATACTAGAAACAGCAGGCACCTGATCGTCACAGGTTGGTTTCTTAGCAAGTAGAGGATCCAGGTCCTTGCACTTTTTCATATGTATGTTTAAACTGTCCGTACGAGTGAACAAACCTTGACACTTATTACATCGATAGCCTGTGCGACACGGATTCAGCTTGCATTACAGGCATATACAAATGTCATGTAACAGTAGTGGTATGGGTGTCTAGGAGATGTGACTGATCCAGCAATGGGTTTTTTGTTTGGGTACAAAGGCTTTAATGATGTTGATGGGTCTAATTTTTATTTCACAGGTATCTTCCCATCAAAAGCATATTCTAATCTCAGCAAATACTGAGTGACATGTGCAGGAAGGAGAGCTTTGCATGTTGCAATACGCCTTCGAAAATATGATTTACACTTTTTACATGATAAGATAACACGCTTTATATTTTGTGAACAACCAGTCTCATGTCAACAAGCATGGCAGCTTTGTGAAAAAGTATTTTTGCAGTAGCAGCACAAATAACATTCCCGAATATTTTCCATCGACGATGAAGAGCAATTTGTCCATAGTCAGTGTCCACTCTTCGAAGTCGGAATATCAATTATGTCGTCCAGAATATAGTAAAACCATCATATATATTTTAAGTTTAACTATCCTTTGATATTTATGTATATTTAACTCAAATCCAATACACCCTGAAATAACCCATTCTCCCCTGCTCGCAATAGCAAGAAGTGTGGTGGTCACTGAACCTAGATTTTGACCGTTATTTCGCACGACATCTACAGTAGGGATGAAAGGGGAAAAAAACTATAATATATTTCTAAAACAAACATGGGAACACTCTCATATAAACCATCTGCTATTGTGAATGGGGACAAATGAGTTTTCTCAGAGTGATCGCATGTCTTTTCTTAATTCTTAAAAATAACTGCAGGGTGCGCCCTCGCAATTGTTGATATCCCCCTGGCAGTAGGAGCCAGTGTAACCATCCTGGCAGTGACAGTGGTGGATGCTGCCTTTATTTTCACATGTACTGCATGATAACTAGATACAATACCTAGCCAAAATTATGTTTACAGAATGCATAAAAAAAACTTAAATGCCACTGATGAATTATGAAGATATATGCATATATACAACACGTGAAATTGGTGGAATCGTCTTTGTTGTTATTAGAATTTAGAGGAGTGAACATCATCTTAAGCGAAGATGGAAAATAATCCAGAACGCCGTTTGTGTGATTTCTACAAGAAGTCATTTTCTAAAAGCTACAATGCTCGTCAACATGAGACTGGTTGTTTTATAAACATGAAACATGCAAGTCCCAATTTTGACGATGTTATAACTTAAAAAGATATCTTGCAATGTGTGATCGACTCTTTCCCTTGCCAGCTAAGAAATGTAGTGTACTTTCTGCATCCAAAAGATGTGCAGGTCAGGAACCTGCTGCATTGGATAGTGGTGCACTGTCACCATCAGCAACATCAGCCCTGGGGAAGAACATTGCAAAAATTTCTCCACAGGTATCAAGATATTCATGTTGCTACTGCAGCAGGCCTTTAATAAAAGTTGCAGTGCCCATCAAAATCAGGAAACTGGAAAATGTGTGAATACTATGAGAGGGGATCTTATAACTTACTGCTGTTATTAATGTGGGAGTGAGTTAATGTGTTATCAAGTGAAAAACACTCCAGACGAAGTGCGATGCGAAATACATCTCCAGCAGGAGTTATATGACAAATAAAAATTTGTACATATAAAGCTCCAACACCTGTATGTGATGTAAAGCTTACCAAATGACAATGGTTTCATAATGAAAGAATATGCTTTCAGCCGAATAATGAAGATTTTCAGTTGCATCTAATATATTTGCACATAACTTAAACATATAGAACAGTATATTATAGATCAATTTACATATGAGATGGAAAAGTAAGTGCTTTATAATATAATATATGGTTGGAATATAAATATACCCAACCAGAACCACATGGAAATGAATATAGTGAGAAAGCTTTGAAGACCACGAATGTGCCTCTGTATAACATGTACGAAATCGGTGACAGTGTTCAAGCTAGCATACAGAAGATTTGCCAAGAGGAAGAAGAATATATGGCAAAAGATTTCGTTTGGACATTATATAAGGTAGATTAACTACATTTGGGAACCAATTCACTTAGGCCACTTAGCAAATAGGTGTCATACTGATTTTCCTCTACCCATCTACAATGAGAATTACAACTTATTTATGCCTTTGACAGACAGCATGGAGGTGTAAATATCTGCAAACGCAGAAGTTCATACAGTTCTTAAACTGAAATGTGTGGCACTGGTACTGCGGGAAGGTAGTAGTTAAGAGTCGGAAGTAAGGAATCAGCTCTGAGGATTCAGCAGGGAGGTGTAAGAGAGGAGTCAGTAGTGAAGAGTCAGCAGTGAAGAGTCAGAAGTGAGGAGTAAGCACTTCATAGCAGTACAAATTTTTGAGTTAACATATCCTTGAAGATTATGAAAATTACATAAGGTGTGCAATCAAGAATGTCCTGTACGACTACAAGATAAAATTCACCGAGTGTTCAACAATTATGTGAAAAACAATGCAGTGACTGTGGCAAGGTCTCCAGTAAAAGTTGCATTGCACATCGGCATGGACTTAGCACATGCTCAAAGAAACCGACATCCATAATACTAACATGCTATATGTGTGGTGCAGCATTTGGTAGAAGTAATAATCTGAAGAGATACACTGGCACATGTAAAGGTAACGCACCTTTGCTTGGCACGAGACAGCATGCATTGAACTTGTTGCCACGCGACAAGGAATTGGCTAGCCTTCCTGCTAAATCGTAATGTAAATTACCGATGGTTACAGCGCCCATAACTTACCCGGGCCTGCATCGTGCTCCAAAACGGTGTGTGAAAAAGGAAATGCGAGTGTGGCAGACATTTTATTTGAAGAGTGCGAGACATACAGTTCATCAGAAGTTGTGAACAACAAACATGCACCACTAACATGTCAAGTGATAAACGAAGATGCTACCACCATCCAGGGCATCGAGAACGAAAGTGTTACCTCCAATTCTGTTGGCGATGTTACGAAATATGTATTTTTTTCTAGTGATGAAGTGCCGACATCTGCAAACAAAAGCGTAAATGTATTGCTGAAGATAAGAGCTACATTAACTTGAACTGATTAAACGCAGTTTCGAACCTTCTGCTAGTGCCTACATGTATCTCGCATCCTACTCATCATAGAAGAACATAGATGCAGACATGTATCGTGAACCTTCTGCGAAGGTGGACGCGAAGTCTAGATACTTATTTTCTGAAGACCCTAATTGCTTTGTCGATAGACTATAGGCGTTTGTTCTATTGCAGAGAAGTGGATATCTTTTTGTCAGCGAAGAGATCAATTCGGTTATTGATGAACTCAGAGCTGGAGGCTTTATTGATTCGAATATTATGTATGTGTGTGTGTTTTGGTTAAGAATTTGAATAAATGCAAAGAAAAAGCGATTTGTTTTTTTTTCCTATCGTCTAATAAATATATGTACATACTGCTATGTGTTTATAAATTTTTGGTAGGCTGCAAGTAAATGTCTTTCCACAATACTTCCACTCACTTTCAAATGAACAACAAACATTGACTTTGCACTTCTTGCTATGTCTATTCAGACTATCACTGCAGGTGAACATACAATGACTACTTTCATGTTGTTGTGTTGTAAGGATCGGATATTTAGAGTCTCTTGCTTTTGACGATGCAGTCAGTTTTAAATATGGTAAGTATTTATCCAATGATTCCTTCTTCATATTGTAAGAGCGTATGCGATTGCGGTAGATGAATGTAGACATAACAATCGACGTTGCACCACGCTCGACGACGTAGTGGGAACCGTTTTTTACATTATGTATGCTTTTATACTATTATAACTACATGACCGTTCGTGTTTCCTATTTTGGGTTGTCACAGTGTAACCTGGTTTTTACCTACGTATAAATGACTGGCAGGCTGCAATTATTTGTGATGAACATACTTTAAGTACTGTCATGTACGAACATTTTTTGTAGATATAGATCATTTCAATTTTTGCATTAAGTGCTCGGTACTTAAATGTGTATGTTTATAACAGACACAAATTTTTTGAATTGTGTTTCATAATGAATTTTTACTTGTCAAATGATTGGAATCTCTAAGTGTTTGAACCTGCGATACCTTATTTTCTAGAATGATGCACTCTCTCCAGCACCATTAGGTTACTTCAGTTATTTCCTACAAAAAAATGTCTATATCATATCTTAAAAGTATGTATGTTTTGTCAAAGGTGACATAATTATAATACTTGTAAGTGACGAGTTGTTTTCTTGGTTGCTTATGAATACCATGCCTAGAAAGGCAGGACGGTCATTGTTGTCTGTGTTTCCGTTGAGTTCACATCGATAGCTACGAGAAGCAATCGTGGCCTCAGGTCTTCTGTGTTTGAAACAGCTATACCAGTTTTTTTTTAGCAAAGGTAAAATTCTTTTCTTTATGTTTTGGGTCTTCTAAAAGCAGAGTACCTAAACAGTTTAAATGTTTATATGTGCGTTTCTTTGTGTTGCGGTTCCTACTTACTCCTCATTACATACGTAGTTCGTACATTTAATGATATTTATATATTAATAAAAACTTTATGGCGAGCGATTCATGGGTAATTCGTTTCGTAATGTGATTACAGTTCTAGCATTATAAATGGTGTGTATTAAATAAGTATGTGAATATATAGTATTTAAAACGAGAAACATTGTGTCCTTGTACTGAATAACTGAATTTCTCTCGTAATGGGATGTGCATGTGTGTGACTCGGTTGGTCTGCCCCCCTGGAGGCTGACGTGTCTCTCTATGATAATTTTATGTGCCATCCCGTCGACTGGCCGAGACCTGCATAGTGCTCGCTCCTTCGGTCGACCATCTGGGTTGCCTTACAAATTCCCAAGATGTTAGTGGATCAGCCAATGTCAGTCGGGTCGGAAGCGTCCGGCTGCTGGTGTTGTGAGTATGTTGGCAGTACTCTGAATTTGATATTTTAATTTCAATCGGTTCGTAAGGAAGTCGTTTGCTATTCTGTTGTATCAACCAGGATTGTCTGGTCTTGTCTACCTGCGTATAACACATATGTTGCAACAGGTGTAGCAGTGTTTTCCTGTTATCGTTCCCGCACTTCTCAATTATGCATTTTTCGCCTAAAATGACATACACCGATCTCTAATTGCGCAATATTTAGTAGTTGTTTATTTATTACAACTATTTGCTTTTATTATTAAATGTTTTCATGTGTTTGTTTCGTCATCTAGCAGTGACCTCTCTATTGCGCTACTAATGGTTTGAATGTATGATGCTTTGTATCAAGCATAGGAACGCAGCCTTTACAAGTTGCACAATGTGTATCGTACTTCACGAATTGTATTAATTTTTGATGTTGGTCCTTTTGATCATACGTTCTTTCTCATATTGGCGTGACAGCAACACTGATATTATTATGGGCTGCGGCTCCATCGGGATATTATATATATTTATATATATTTTGACTCGTTATGACATCATTCTGGTTATGTATTTGCGTATATGCCAGTCCTTTATTGAATGTTATGTGACTGATTTTTCATGTACATGATGGTTACAAATGTTTTACATTCAATTCCCCGACGCTCGTGTTAGGCTGATGGTGTTTTTTCTATTAATGCATACATGTTTTAATGTAACCGGCGACTTCATATGTCTTGTTATCGGTGCAATTATATACTCCTTAATTTTCAATATATGGCTGGTTGTTAAGGGTTACCCATGATAGCGAAGACTTGGGCCACCGGCCGTTGTGTTGGACTAATGTTGTTCGTTAATGTTTCTATATATGTATTTTAGAGTTACCCATGATTAGGTACGTCATGCATGTAGAACCTTAGTATATATCTTGATTTTTCACATATAGCATATTTTTTATATGTTACCCATGCTAACGTTTATTTAAATATATATTTTCACATTTATATAAACAGTCTCTATGTCGGTGGGCGAGGGGAAGCTAGCTGTCGCTGAGGGGGATCCGAGTTGGTAGACACCTGCGGTAGCAGACGACAAGGGCGGCGGTGGGCTATTGTCGAGTGCATGCTGACTGGTGCATGTGTGTGTGCTATTTGCAGCTATACGCTCCTTCATGTAACTGTAACTTTGCAACGCACTGGTATGTACACCTTTACTTTCTTTACATACATGGACGGTTGTTACATGTTCCCGAACTTTAAAGGTGTGGAAATACTGACAACTCTGCTTGTAACAGCGCTTAAGGCCTACTTGTTTCCATCTCCTTAATTGTAGTCGGAAGTGATATTCTTGATATTAATTTGGTGGTCGTAGCTTCGGTGGGTGGGAAATGTCAAGCAACTGTGTTTTTAAGAGGTCTTAAAGTGTACTTGTCCGTACCACCCTGTCTGTCATCGGAGATGATGGCTATGATATGAATTTGGTGACTATAGCTTCTGTGGGTGGAAATGATAGCCAACTTAGCTTACACAAAGGGCTAAGTTGTACATGACCTGGCGGTCGTTTTAGTTGTCGGAAGTGATGGCTATGTTTTGAATTTGGTAACTATAGACTCGGTGGGTGGGAAATGGTGGAAAACTATGCTTATATGAGGGTTTCTGGCATACTTGACACCACCATCCTGTTCGTTGTCGGCTGCGATGTCTGTTATGAATTTGACGACTATGGCTTCGGTGGACGAGAAATGGCAGTCGACTATGCTTATAACAAGCCTTAAAGTTTACTTGACACTACAGCCATGTTCTTCATGAGAGGTGATATTAATGACATGAGTTTGGTGCCTATAGCTACGGTGGGTGGGAATAGTGGGCGACCATGCTTATAAGTGGGCTTAGGTTGTGTTTGACCCTGCGACTCATTTTATCGTCGCGTGTGATGGCTATGTATTGAATTTGGTGACTATATATTAAACTGTTCTTAATTACAACCTACTATGCTTATTTATGGCTTTAACTCGTACTTAAAGCTGTTGTCCTTTTCGTTGTCGGGGGTTATGCCTTGTTATGAATTTGTTGGCTTTATCTTAAACCGTTCAGAAATTACCGTCAACTATGCTTATAAGAGGGCTTAAGGCGTACTTGACTCTGCGGTCGTTTTCGTAGTCGGGGTTGATGCCTATGTTATGATTTTGGTGGCTGTATCTTTAATGGTTAAAAAATTACAGCCAACTATGGTCATAAAGGGGCTTAAGCCATACATGACCCTGTTGCTCTTTTCTTTATCGGGGGTGATGGCTATGTTATGACTGATGGTGGGAATCCAAGATGGCGAGGGACGAAGGCAAGATTGTTGTGGGATTGCCGTTTGCGCGATTAGCATAAGTGTTTTTTATATGTACAATTAGCATATATGTGTGCGTGATTGGTATTGCTGTCCTTAACTATTGCTTACTTGACATAGGTCGTAGAATTTATGTTAGTAACAATGTAGTGCATGAAGTTGCATTTCTGGGCAATGAACTGGAACACTCTCCAGACAAGTTGGATAGTGCTGACATGGAATAACAGAGCGTGAAGTGATTGTTAATAATTGCAGAATCTGGCGGGCATTTTCACTATTTCCACCGGATTCTGTAAGTGCCCAACCGCATTGTGCTAAATACATTTTTTTTGTGGGAAATTAAAAAAAATGGGAAAATAGTGGGGAAAAGGGAAATTTTTAGCTTAAATTCTTGCAGATTTTGGCTGTTTTGAGGGAAAAAAGGGAAATTATGATTGAAATTCTGGTACTCTGCTAGATGCCATAAAGCTACTACCCTCCAACTCTTTACTCCATGTCCCAGAACGCCCACTATCTATCTACTGAAATCAAAAATATAAGCAATCAGGTATCAGTTTTGTACAATCTTTAACGTGGGAACATGCATCAGAGTATCATGTTTTTTCAGTATCGGGCCATTACTGAGTGACTGTATAAATTTGTCACATTTCCAAATGTGTCATTATGCGTACACCTTTTCTAGTACCATTCTTAAATATATACCCATTTTGAGATCATACATAATGTCCTGGTTATAAAATTTGCAAGTTTTACCGCTAATTTTGCAATTTTCTATGAATCACTTTGTTTCTCATAAAGTGAACGTAATGTTTTTAAAACATATTTTGCTTTGTCAGATTTTGGAATTCTTAAATACCTACTTCTTTTCACTGTCGTTTTACTTATCAAATTTCCTTTTTATGCCAAGTCATATTCAATAATCTCTTAAATGTTTTTTATTAAAATATGATAATCAAACACGTCTTCATACAATATCTAAGAGAAAAACTACCTTATTGTTTATCATATATTTGTGATATGCAAAAATACTGCGTACTTTGTTTAAATATGTAATAATTAACTTAAATACTGAAGATTCAAGATCCTTGAACCTCGACTTTGGGTNGAGTTACGAGGGCCTGTTGCTACATTTTTACTTCTACATAACCGCTAAATTATAGTTAAATTTATGACGCCAGAGCGCTACAATGTTCACTATTTTTACAATTGTATGCTATGAAGCATATTCATTTGTGGTCGGATTATTTGTTTACATTTCTGCTATAAATATTATTTGTTAGTACACTCTAAGAAGTTATTTGTAAATGTACCATATCAATGTATATTTACAGTGACGTAACACATGTGGTAAATTATTTTCCCATACATGCATGGTTACTTTCCGACAGTTGCTCAGGAAAGAGTCAAATGCATAGGGAAGTTTCCATTTTTTTATAGTAGAAATTTTAATCATTCACACATTTTCAGCCGGACAAATAGTATTATTTCCATACACTGTCTAGGTTAAAAACTTCCATTAAAATTTGGGAAGTTTACCAGAATTTTGTTTACAGTGTACTGTATTTCTCCTGGTATGTTTCGTATTAACTGTATAAAAATACGTGCATTTCAATACTTGTGGGATTAAAACCACTTCATACTACAAAACTGTATGTCGTATTAAACTGATTAACGTAATTTATTTAATTTCACGCCACAGCAAAATTACCTTGCATAAACTAGAGATTTAAGCGTGATTGCATTAATGACGTTTGACTCTATTTCATATTCTATTAGCACAATGTAAAACCGTTACCAAACATTGATTGAAGAAGGCAAACTTGTGATTTCATAATCTCAAAATAAATTGTACCAGTACCTATTTCTCAAGTATTCATAACCAAAAGGCGTTATATGAAAACAATTCGGGAAGATTTAACTGTGTTAACTTTGTCACGTGATCTAGACACGAAATAAATACAGTTTTAAAAGTAATCCAAACTTTCAAGATGGCAGCAGCTCAAAATGGGAACCTTAAGCATTTAGTGCATATCTTACATTCTTTAATAGGTAAAAAAAAATCCTGGGCCGTGTAAATTTGAAAAATTCTTCTACTGCATTTTCTTCTATGTTTTGAATATTTGGTGTTGCAGTATTCCCATAGTTTCTCGCCATTTGATGTGTGTCATCTGCTAAAGCCAATTTACCCTGGGATCAAACGGGGTTAGCCCAGAGATGATCAAGTACTGAGTAAAAGAGCTGGTTAACTTGGTAAACTTCCTGAACTTAGAGCGATTAGTTTATAAACAAGCAGAGTGAAAAAAAGTTTTTTCTAACTGGGTTAACCTCTTAACTTCTCGTAAGCACATAAAGTAACATTGCTTAATCACACATTTGCGTAGTTCACAAAATATGGTTCATTGTGAACATAAGAACACATTATTTATATTATGACTCGTTTGTTGGCAAAACGTATTAATTCGAAATTATATTATTTATAAAAATCTGGCAGAAACGTGAACGCATTTTGTATAATTTTATGTAATAGCAGCGCAGAAAATAAAAATATTACTTTTTTGGTTGCGAAAACGACCTGTTTGATATACTGACTGCCAACTCCAGCCCCAAAACTATTTATGGCTTACCCAAGATTATCAGTTAGTATGTGTTCGCATGATGAACGTGGTGTATGTGTATGTAGATATTGTATAGATTGTACAGTATGTATAAAAATGTAACATGCCCATCCCATGAGCACTCGTGCTCAAATAATATAATCACCAGGTGGATATTCAATATAAAATAAAATAAATGTTATAACTGCACCAACAAAATGTTAATGTTGGCGTAATCCAATTACTGAACTGGGCTGCACTCAGAGCACACCGGCCGAGTGCTGCGTGCTCCAATTACTGGAAACCGCAGTGTTTTCATGCACGCTTTTCAGTGCAGTTCGCAACTTCACTGAAAACTGCGCAATGAGAACAGTTTTTCCTTTACCGCCTCTCGAGCCGGTGCAGCAGTTTCAGTGCAATAATGCGATGACCTGTGGTTACGTTAACAACAATAAAATTATTGCTCTGTGTGAAATTGTAAAATATCTAACAGTTCTGCATCTGAAGAATACATGATCCTACTAATATTATAAATGCGAAAGCCTGTGTGTGTATTTTTGTTACCACTCAGCTCCATAACGGCTGAACGGATTTTGAAGGAATTTGGTATGTAGGTACTTTAGATCCTGGAATAGTACAAAAGATACTTTTTGTCGCAGAAAATTGTACGGTTCCTGTTGAATAACAACAAAACCTAATTCTGCAACTGCTGGGAACGTGACCGAACTCAGCTCCATAACGGCTGTAAGGATTTTGATGAAATTTTGTATGTAGGTACTTTAGCTCCTGGAATAGGGAAAAGGATACTTTTTATCCAGAAAAATTTTACGGGTCCTATAGAATAACAGCAAAACGTAATTCTCTAACGGCTGGGAACGTGACCGAAAAATTTTTCCCTCTGGTGTCAGAGTTTATCAGGCAGCCCAAGGACCTCTGAAATGGCTTAACGACTGCTATCAATCGATAACAANGGTGTCAGAGTTTATCAGGCAGCCCAAGGACCTCTGAAATGGCTTAACGACTGCTATCAATCGATAACAACCGGGATTGAATATTTAACATGCCCTCCGAAGCCTGGAAGCGTTCAAATGTTATGCCACTAAACAGTCATCCATCTAAATGTGTGCCGCTGGGAACGTTGCTTAACTTTGGTGATCGTTTAAGATCCCTCAGCGAAGCGCAAAAAGTAGTACCTAGGTACACTTATTTCTAAAGCTACTACAACTTGATGAAACTCACGTTTTAATTTTCATACATCGACGCTGGAAAGCGGAAATGTGGTAACTCCAAAAACAATACCCTACTTCTTAGCTATCGGGTAAAAAATATTTCCTGCCTTTTGGGTTGCCGTAATCAGTTTAAAACCTAGGTCAACATAGTATAATATTATAATTCTGTTTTCACATAAATGACATAAATGAATTGTCTTTACCCAATTTATTTATTAGTGTATCACTGTAAAACTCAATTCTACCCGGCGAAGCTGGGCTGGTTCGCTAGTAGATAATATGGAACAAATATACGGTTGGTATATTGATGATATAATTTGTCATTACAGCAATGATGAGGTTAAAATGTCACGGTTTTTCTCGTACGTACATTTGCAGATGAGTTAAAAACAGAGAAAATGGATGGAATTTTGTGCATCTTAATCCATTTATCAAGATCTAAGTTCAAGCATTTTTTCTTGAAAATCACATGTTGTCGCAAATGTTTTGCACTTTTACTGCGGCGTGTTCCAGTTGTTAGTGCATAAATAATACACACTCATTTCTGGCAATCACGTGCCTCATGAACTTTTCCAGTTCCCAGTACGCACCCAGTGCAGTCAATTGGATAACGCGATGTAATAATTACATGAATACTCCAATATAATTAAAAAAATTTCAATCGTCAAAAGTTTCATGTCATTTTCACTACATACCAAAAACTTATATTTTTTATTAACTCTTTCATTCCCCAATAGTACATGAGAGACAGTAAGTAGTCCACTATTCAACGTTATTTCCGCAGAGTTAGGTGATAAGCCTTTAGGATAGCAATCAACTACGTTTTACAACATAAACTCTTTTCTCTTTCTTGGCATAAAATGGATTTGGATGATTGGGATTGCTTGTGGAAGACAACATTTACAATGATTATAAAAGCATATCAAATTCTTTTAATGTTATTGTGATTTTAGTTCAATGACTTGTTCAGGTTTAACAACAGAACAGTCGTACACTTGTCAGTAACAATTATGGTATGCAATTGTAATGTATTGTGAACTTGTAACGAAAACTCATTTATTTAATCAATATTGCAGTGGCCTTCTTTATGAAATGTTTGTCCAAACATTATTATTTAATATTGTATCTAACATATTGTCTTATAAGTAATACATTAATTGCCGTAAGTATGATATTTATTTGGCATCCAAGCTGATAATTTTGCAAATATTTAACAATAATATAAAACATTTCAGAATACTTTTTCCACCATCTTATTAACCGAACTTTGCCATTTATAAAACAAAGACAATCCATTTATGCTATACAGTTATGCACATCAAGGTGCACTAGAGATAAAACATTAATTCTAAAATACACTGTATATTGTGTAAGCAAAACTGGATTACTTTATCATTTCATTAACAAACAAAGTTTTAAAAACCTTCTCAAGCCAGCTGGGTAGGTATACGATGTTCGCTGTAAATAAAACACTTTTGAAATCAACCTTTGAAAAATGTCTCTAACCTACTTGCATATTTTTACCTGGCACACTGACTGATGTGCACTTAATAAAGTTGGTAATGACGGAGGGAAAACAGTCGCGTGTCTTACAGCTGAACTAAATGAGTTAAACATTTGTTAATNAATAAAGTTGGTAATGACGGAGGGAAAACAGTCGCGTGTCTTACAGCTGAACTAAATGAGTTAAACATTTGTTAATCCTGAAATTGCATATTTTGCTGTCTTTTTAAATGCATATAAGTGTAAAAATAAGCAAATTTGTAAAATCTTAATTTTTCTAATAACTTTACACTTTTACTTGATGAACGCATGAATAGAGTGGAGTGGATAGATTTGGACGTCTCTTAACATTGAGGCCTTGAGAGTCAATGAGGGTGACGCGATGTGAGTATGGAGCAACGCTGGAAACAAGGGGTGGGGGAAATGGGAGTTCCCGAGAAAACACGCTGACCAGCAGCATCGCCTGGCACAATTCCCATGTGCGAAAATCCTGGTGTGACCCCACTGAGAATCTCACCTGGTTCACCTAGGTCGGAGGCGAGTAGTCTAACCACTGCACTACCATGGTCCCTGCATGAAATAAGTGAGCAGGCCCATGGGGTTGTTAATTTTACATATGATTTAAGAATACAGAATGTGCATATCAGTAGATATTAAACAAGGTTTTCAAAATGTGCTCAATTTACAGTCGACAACCTATATAGGCTGTGTTTACAAGAGTTATGAAATTGAGGGGAATGTATATTTTTACTCTGATATCATACACTAATATAGTAAGGTTAAAAACATTTACAATGTTACATTACACCAATATATTTATTATGTGCACATAATTATTATATTCTTAAATGGGTGTTAAAACTATAGAAAGTCACTGAAACTTAGAGTTAAGAATGAAAATGAACTATCATAGGTAGTTTTTAACAAAGGGGAATCTTTATTTTAAAATAAAAAGCAGTCTTAGTTAGCTTCGATTGGTATTATTACAGAGCTACTTATTTAAAACAGGCACAGAATTTCTTAGCCGCTTAGTGTCAACATATTGGCGAGCGTTACCAAGCTCGTGTTGCCACATTTATCAAGTGTCTGTCACGTCACAGTACGTGTGTCGTGAAATATTAATTGTAGTATTATAAATTAAGATAATATATAAAACACAAGTATAAAGAGAAATCGATAAACCATATACGTCATATANATTGTAGTATTATAAATTAAGATAATATATAAAACACAAGTATAAAGAGAAATCGATAAACCATATACGTCATATATTTCTATGCACTTTTCTTTAAAAGGTTTTCCATATGATTGGTGGAAAAATATTTGTAGTAAAGATCACTGGAGTTCTACACAAAAGTTTTGTGGAGAAGAAGTTTGAATATAATAATATGTATTACCAAAAAACAACATTTTTGGGATATTCTGAAGGGTTTCAAAATAACGTTTACAATACAAAAGTTGCATTGAAATATGTATTATGTACTGTAAGTAAGACGATATTGTACGCATGGTGTTGTTCCGTTAATGGATACACCAAATGCTCAGCAATGTGGTTCACACTCAAGGCAGATGGGCACTTAAAAAGTTTGCACTTTTATGTCATGCCATTTTTCTGGGTCAGAGTTGATTTCTGTATGTAGTAATTCGAGACATGTGCCTAAAATTCAAAATGTGTTATTGGTGGACATCCTGCCCTTAATACCTGTATAGTATGCATGACAGCAAACTGTTTGCTGTCCATGAACTGAAGTGAACAATTACTAAACATTTAATTGAGGGTGACAAGGTGGCCTCCAGGTTACTAATAATACATAAAAGAACGGAAGCACAACTACTCACAGTCCAGTACTAGTCAACAATCACGTGAAACGTCGCAACCGCTAAACTGGGTGAAGAATGTGTCGACCTTTGTGTGCCTGTTGACAAGTATTATATATACTTNGAAACGTCGCAACCGCTAAACTGGGTGAAGAATGTGTCGACCTTTGTGTGCCTGTTGACAAGTATTATATATACTTGTGCTTCTGTCCTTTTTTATATTGCTGAAAAAATAGTGATTTATCTTGGACCAGTATTTTTTGCAGATGATACAAAATTGCATTAAACTTGTGAAAGTCTGCCACTTCAGTGTGAAAATGTTACATTAGGCTGTGGTAATTTTAAAATAATGCANTGCATTAAACTTGTGAAAGTCTGCCACTTCAGTGTGAAAATGTTACATTAGGCTGTGGTAATTTTAAAATAATGCACTAAAATTAGAATAGTTGTAATGAGTCTTTAATTTCTGTATGCTACAGAATTGTAAATTTTTAATTTCGCCATGTTTTAATTAATTAGCAACTTTTGCTGCAGTTATACAGTTCGCATTGCGCAATATCAATGCAGGTTTCATTATCATGTAGTTATTAGGGCCTAGAAATGTTCATGAATTGCAGAATAATGTAAAATATTGCAAATTATGGAGAACTAATTTTTATTCACACTATTCTGTAATGATTCCTGTATTTACAAAACAGAAATCAAATTTATCTTTAAATTATATTCAAAACTACAATGGTGACTTTCTTTTCCCATGAAATCTCTTACAATTAGTTCTCCATGTTATACAGCATTATTTCTAATTTACTTCACACATGCACTTAAAACACTTAATACACTTTGTGTTGTATTATGTTACCGCTATACATACCATTTGATAAGTCAACCTGAATCGCTAAGCACTCGTTCAAAGTCAGGCATTGCTAAGGCCATGACTGAATCTAAAGAGCGTTCTTCTGCACGATCTATCAAGAGCACTACTTAACATGTTCGCTCTGTGAAATTGAGNAGGTAAAATCAATGCCATAGTTATTGCAAGCACTTTGTATATGTTCAAAAAATTTCAGAAATAATTGTTGCACAACGGGAATAACTGTTAGGGAGTAAAACACATTACTATTGTTTTGCACATTTATGATATCGTGTTACATTAATTATTGTATGTTTCTGTGCACACTATGCGAAAGTGGCAAAACACACATAACCTGGTAATACCAAGAGTGTCAGAAATCCTTCTCTATATTTTTATATATAAATTTTATGCAAGTTATTTCATTGACTAAAACAGTTATAATTACCATACAAGTAAAATGTCATGTGGTTTTGGCCCAGAAAGACACTATAACCTCATTCAAATGTTTGAACACCGTAAACAAATATGGTGTATGGCCAGAGAGTGTAAGAGGGCATCAACAAGAGCGCAGCTTTATGCTCTATCCTCTCTGTGCTCCCGCCCTTTTGTGCTCTCTGCGACGAATTGAGACAAAGAGACAACGTTCCCTGTGACATTATTGTAATGCAAGANTGTAAAATATTGCAAATTATGGAGAACTAATTTTTATTCACACTATTCTGTAATGATTCCTGTATTTACAAAACAGAAATCAAATTTATCTTTAAATTATATTCAAAACTACAATGGTGACTTTCTTTTCCCATGAAATCTCTTACAATCAGTTCTCCATGTTATACAGCGTTATCTCTAATTTACTTCACACATGCACTTAAAACACTTAATACACTTTGTGTTGTATTATGTTACCGCTATACATACCATTTGATAAGTCAACCTGAATCGCTAAGCACTCGTTCAAAGTCAGGCATTGCTAAGGCCATGACTGAATCTAAAGAGCGTTCTTCTGCACGATCTATCAAGAGCACTACTTAACATGTTCGCTCTGTGAAATTGAGAAAACCAATATCTCTGACATCACTCAACTGATGCCAAAAGGCGCAAAATCATGTTAATGCCATAGTTATTGCAAGCACTTTGTATATGTTCAAAAAATTTCAGAAATAATTGTTGCACAACGGGAATAACTGTTAGGGAGTAAAACACATTACTATTGTTTTGCACATTTATGATATCGTGTTACATTAATTATTGTATGTTTCTGTGCACACTATGCGAAAGTGGCAAAACACACATAACCTGGTAATACCAAGAGTGTCAGAAATCCTTCTCTATATTTATATATATAAATTTTATGCAAGTTATTTTATTGACTAAAACAGTTATAATTACCATACAAGTAAAATGTCATGTGGTGTTGGCCCAGAAAGACACTATAACCTCATTCAAATGTTTGAACACCGTAAACAAATATGGTGTATGGCCAGAGAGTGTAAGAGGGCATCAACAAGAGCGCAGCTTTATGCTCTCTCCTCTCTGTGCTCCCGCCCTTTTGCGCTCTCTGCGACGAATTGAGACAAAGAGACAACGTTCCCTGTGACATTATTGTAATGCAAGAGCAAATGAGATTGTTCTCTGGGCCAATTGAGACACTGTCAAATCTATATTTAAATTTTTGAAAGCTATTCTAATCAAAAAAATTGGTGATATGTC
Organism: Clitarchus hookeri; assembly: GCA_002778355.1. Lineage (NCBI taxonomy): Eukaryota > Metazoa > Arthropoda > Insecta > Phasmatodea > Phasmatidae > Clitarchus > Clitarchus hookeri. The sequence continues at coordinate 28,493 of NQII01005112.1, read as the reverse complement.
AAAAGTAATGCGTAGATATAACAGTGATGAATATTTTTTTAGGCTAATGTATTAATTACGCGCTTAACATTTGTGCATAATTTGTAACACTCCCGGCTTTACTCATCTTCTGTGAATTGTTGTTTAGGTTCTTGATAGCGAAGAAAGGACAGTACTTTAGTCGCCAGCTTACGTTGCAAAATCGGCAAAGATAACGAGAAATAGTAACATTTTAAAATTCTGTCTGGGAGTTTGAAAATGAAGGCTTATATGTTTATGTAAACATTGAGTCAGCACGAAAAGACATACGCAAACACTGCCATACCATATGTACAATGAACAGTGATAGGGTGGTACCTAAAAAATAAAAAGACATACCGTGGAAGTGAATTGGTGTAAGATCATTTATCTTTGGCAGCAATTTTCAGATTTCCAAGAAAAGAAAAGTTTTCTTTCACTTTGCTCTAAAAAAACAATGTAATTCTTTGCTATTAGTAATTTTATGGCAACACTTACACAGAAGATGGACAAAATAATATGAACACCTGACATATACTCAATATTTATTTATTAATAAAGTGATGGGCCATCATTTCCATTAGAACCGCTGCAATTCTTCGCGGAATAGATTCGTAGAGTGTCTGAATAGTTTCCAACGGAATGTTGTCCCATTCTTGTACCAAAACATCCGCCAATTGCTTCAATGATGTTGGAGATGGAAATCTGCTCCTCACTCTCTGCTCTAAAACTCCCCATAACGGTTCAATTATGTTGAGGTCTGGCCAGGGAAGATGCTTGATGATATTTTGAAGCTCCTAAAACCAAGACTGAACCTTTTTGGATGTGTGTATGGGCGCATTATCATATTGGAATATTGCAGTGTTTGGTAGCAATATGCGAGTCATAGTAAGAACTTCATAATTGAGAATGTTGCGATANCATATTGGAATATTGCAGTGTTTGGTAGCAATATGCGAGTCATAGTAAGAACTTCATAATTGAGAATGTTGCGATAATCATTCGCAGTAATCCGGCCAGTGATATGAATCAGAGGACCATCTGAATACCACGAAAAAGACGCCAAAATCATAACGGAACCTCCCCCATGCTTGACTGTAGGAAGCAGGCAGTACGGACCGTAGGCTTCTTTTGGGGTTCTCCATACATAAACCCGGCCGTTTGTAGGAAACAATGTAAACGATGATTCATCGTNGTAGGCTTCTTTTGGGGTTCTCCATACATAAACCCGGCCGTTTGTAGGAAACAATGTAAACGATGATTCATCGTACAATACCACATTCTTCCAATCATCAAGTGTCCAGGTTTTATGATCGTGGCACCACTTCTTTCGCAGCTTAGCGTNCATATTGGAATATTGCAGTGTTTGGTAGCAATATGCGAGTCATAGTAAGAACTTCATAATTGAGAATGTTGCGATATTCATTCGCAGTAATCCGGCCAGTGGTGTGAATGAGAGGACCAGCTGAATACCACGAAAAAGACGCCAAAATCATAACGGAACCTCCCCCATGCTTGACTGTAGGAAGCAGGCAGTACGGATCGTAGGCTTCTTTTGGGTGTTCTCCATACATAAACCCGGCCGTTTGTAGGAGACAATGTAAACAATGATTCATCGGACCATACCACATTCTTCCAATCATCAAGTGTCCAGGTTTTATGATCGTGGCACCACTTCTTTCGCAGCTTAGCGTTGGCTTCCGTTATAAAGGGTTTCGCAATTGCAGCCCTTCCATGAATGTTAGCTTTGTGGAGCTCCCGCCGTACTGTTTTTGTCGAAACAGTATTACTCAAGTGAATGTTGAGTTCTGCTGTCACTTTTGCCGCGGTAATTTTATGTTGTCTGGCCACAATTCTTTTTCATGTTCGTCGGTCTCTGTTAGTTAACTTTGGGTTTCGCCCACTATTCCTCTTCGCCAATGATGTTTTACCATGTTTTGTGTGTGCTGTCATTACCGCGGATACTGTCGCTCGGGAAACGTTAAGCAATTCTGCTTTTTTCGTCACAGACGCTCCCACTAACCGAGCACCAACGATTTGCCCTCTTTAGAAGTCTGAGAGATCACACATTTCAACGATCGCTTGTTTTAACCGTCGCAGAACAAAGCGTATAATACACTGAAATATAACATACAAGACTTGGCACGTAAACTGTGCAATACATACGCGTCGCATTATTTACACGGAAGTAGTGTTGCCAACATACAACAAAATGTACTATATTGCATGGTGTTCATATTATTTTGTCCATCCCCTGTACAATGATAGAGTATTTTTATTTGTTGTTACATTGCGAAATTTGTATTCGAGTAATATTTAACTGTGAACCACAGCGTTTTGCCAATTTTTGCTGTAGCTATTTTAATTTTACTTCAGTTTTATTTTTTTCCTGTCCCTAATTTATTAAAAAACACATGGTAATATACTTAATAGGTGTACAAAACCACTAAGGGAATTGTGCATCTAAAATACTCGTAAGTGTAGAAACAAAAGTTGAAAGGCTGTTGAAGTTCAAGATGTGACAATTATGTGGGATGTAACGACTAATCAAAAGGGACAATTTGTTTTTGTGTTCAATTCAAAATATTATATACAAATAAACATAAGCTGTATGTGAGTGGTGTAAAATTATTAGAAAACTCAAATGCTAACGAGTCTTCTTAGGCAGTTTTAAATGTATTGACAAAGTACAAGATTGATCACACAAAAATTACTATGTCTGTGACAATTTGAGTTACACAGGTTTCCTTCCTTCCTTATTTTGGAATGTTTTTTAAATGTTTTCCCGCAAATACAGTAGGTACCAATTTGAATTATTGAATACCAGATTACATTTGCGTTACAAAAACAATAGATTCGTGTTCTATCAATGATGTGTATTTTTAGCTATAAAATTTATATGGCAATCAAAAATATTTATACTGCGAAATGAAAAAAAATATTTATAATAAAATCTGTTTAATGTATTTACTATAAATGTGGGGTGTTCTAAATGTCTGTATTTGATTGTACTCACTACACCTAAATATCTGCCTAGTATTTTTGGGTAAAATATTTGTTCTGGTGAGCCATATGATTTTGAACATATTTTTGAGGATTAAGAGGAGTGTTATTTTTTTATAACTTGTAATACACTATACAAACTTCATAAATCCTTATTTCAATACATAATTCACATCTTACCGCAGGAGGAGGTTGGCTTTGCATAATTCGTGTGTGTATATTTGATAACTCAATTTATTTCACAGCAACTTTGAGGTTTGTGTGAGTGTGTGTGTGTGCGTCATAGGGGGTGGGGCACAGTTTCATGCATGCATGCATGTGAGTCACTTTGATAAAAATTGGTTATTTAAACTAAGTAAACTAGCTCACAATTTGTAATTTCTGGTCAAAATAAGTAGACAAACCATGGCACTTTAAGCTGGCCCTAATTAACTTACAGCAGTCTGCAAATCAACTCAGAAAATTTTCATCAGATTTCTTAACAGATTGTGACTTAATTGACGTATGATTTTTAATGATTGTAACATTTATATGTGCTGCAGTGGTATTCAGAATTGGTTAGGTAAACAATGCACTTCAGTTAAACCTCAAAGAACATAACTAATAAAACATGTTTTGTAACAAAAACAATAAAAAATTATCACACATGCTATAAGTTTAATATTATAAACTTGCAAGAACATTTAGTACTAATCATTTAAAGAATTTCCACATTTTATTGTAAGATATTTTTTCCTATCATTAATATATAAAGATTAAATCCAATATAATGATATTCAGTCAGAATAGGTAAACAGATTATCGCAACAATGTTCTTAGTAATGTTGTGCATAGTTTGTGGGCAGTAGATATATAATTGGGGTTCTGGCACACCTGGCGCCTGGAAGGGAGAAGGGAGCAGGCAACGTCCCCCACCCCCTTCCTAGGCGACTGACCGATGACGTCGCCACGGCGCGCACACTTCGCAAGACGTCCGTATCTACGCAAGGCTCTCATCGCTTATTGGCTACGCGAGGCTCTAAGAAGGTGCTCGTCTCTACGCGAGGCTCTCACAATTTGTTTCGAAATTATAATTGTTTTAACTTTAATAATTTTAATTTTTTTAATTTTTAAGTTAAAAAAATTTAATTTTGATCTTTAACTGATAAGCTACGTGAAGCTCTCGAAACTAGCAAGTCATGTTAGCTGAAGAATGTTAACAAATATGCATTTAAGCCCTATGCTAACTTATAAGCCTAATTGACCATAATTCACGAACCGTTAAATATGTAGGCTTCAAATTCGTAACATAGGCATCGGCGCAGACAAGGAAAATTAACAAATGGTCAATCAAGCCATAATCGAACTTAAAAGCATAGTTGGCCATAATTCCCGAACCTTAAAAGATATAGTCGTCAAAATCATTTCTTTGAAATCGATGCCGAAATGGATAATTAACAAATAGTCATTTAAGCCCTATGCGNATAATTCACGAACCGTTTAATATGTAGGCGTCAAATTCGTAACATAGGCATCGGCGCAGACAAGGAAAATTAACAAATGGTCAATCAAGCCATAATCGAACTTAAAAGCATAGTTGGCCATAATTCCCGAACCTTTAAAGTTATAGTCGTCAAAATCATTTCTTTGAAATCGATGCCGAAATGGATAATTAACAAATAGTCATTTAAGCCCTATGCGAAATTATTAGCAAGCACCCTGACACAAAGGATGTTACCATACATTTACACACACACAGACACTTACCCAAACATATATCCGCACAAAAACACATTTACCCAAACATATATGCGCACACACACATACTTACCCAAACATATATGCGCACAAACATGCACTCACCCAAACATATANAGACGCACTTTCCCAAACATATACACTCACACACACTTAACTAAACATATTTGTACACAAACACACATTTACGCAAACATATACGCGTACACATGCACTTACCCAAACAAATACGCGCACACACATGCACTCACCCAAACACATATGCATGCAAGCATGCACATAGCTCAACATATACGCATACACACAGGCACTTACCCTAACATATACGCACACACACAATCCCATATGCAAATATATACAAGCACACACACGTACTCACCCAAACATATATGCGCACACACACTTTCCCAAACATATTCGCACACACATATGAACTTACCGTAACATATATGTGCACAAACACGCACTTACCACAAACACATACGTGAACACACATGCACTTTCCACATATATACGCGAACAAACATGCAACAAACCAATCATATACACGCACACGCACTTTCCCAAACATATACGTGCTCAATCACGCACTTACCGAAAAATATATGCGCAAACACACACTTACCCAAACATATATGCACACAACCATGCACTAACACAAACATAGACGAGCACATTCACACTTACCCAAACATATATGCGCACAAACAAACACTTACCCAAACATATTTCGCACAAACATGCACTTGCCCAAATATATATGCTCACAAAAATGCATTTACCCAAACATATATGCGCCCACACACACATACTTACACAAACATATACGAGCGCACACATGCAATAACACAAACATGCACTTACACAAACATATGCGGACACATACATATTTATTCAAACATATATGTGCACACACAAACGCACTTACCCAAACATAAATGTGCACCTACCCACTTACGAAAAACATATACATGCACACACACACTTACCTAAACATATATGTGCACAAACATACACTTACGCAAACATATACACACACATGCACTTACCCAAACATATACACACACATGCACTTACCCAAACATATATCCGCACAAAAACACATTTCCCCAAACATATATGCGCACACACACATACTTACCCAAACATATATGCGCACAAACATGCACTCACCCAAACATATNACCCAAACATATATGCGCACACACACATACTTACCCAAACATATATGCGCACAAACATGCACTCACCCAAACATATACGCTTACAAACATGCACTTATCCAAACATATGAGGCCACATATGCACTTACCTAAAAACATATACATGCACACACATGCACTTACCCAATTATATATGCGCACACACGCACTTACCCAAACATATACNCTAAAAACATATACATGCACACACATGCACTTACCCAATTATATATGCGCACACACGCACTTACCCAAACATATACGAGCACACACATGCACTTACCCAAACATATATGCGCAGACACATGCACATACCTAAACATATAAATGTACAAACATGCACTTACTTAAACATAGACTAGCACATATGCACAATNCTAAAAACATATACATGCACACACATGCACTTACCCAATTATATATGCGCACACACGCACTTACCCAAACATATACACGCACACACAGACTTACCTAAACATATATGTGCACAAACACACACTTACGCAAACCTATACGCGCACACATGCATTTACCGAAACATATATGCACACAACCATATACTTTCCCAAACATATACATGCACACACACACACTTACCCAAACATATAAGTGCACAAACACGCACTTACCCAAACATATATGCGCACACACATGCTCTTACCTAAACATATAAATGTACAAATGTGCACTTACCCAATCATAGACAAGCACATATGCACTTACCCAAACATATATGTGCAGGCACACATTTACCCAAACATATATACGCGCACAAACTTGCACTTACCCAAACATGTTCGCACACAAACATGCACTTACCCAAATGTATACACACAGACACTTACCCAAACATATACGAACACAAAAACGCGTTAACTCGAACATATACGAGCACATATATGCACTTAACCAAAGATAAACTAGCGCACACATGCACTTACCCAATTATATATGGGCACACACATGCACTGACCCAAATATGTACGTGCACACCTACATAATTACCCAAACATACACACTCAAAAACATGTGCTTACCCAAACATATGCGGACACACAATTGTACTTACCCAAACATATACTCGCACAAACATGCGCATACCCAAACATATACGCACACACTCACACTCACTTACCGAAACATACACATGCACACACACAAACTTACTCAAACATATACGCGGACACACATTCACTTACTTAAACCAATATGCGCACACACACACATTAACCCATCCATATACATGCACACACACACATTTACCTAAACATATACGAACACAAACAAGCTCTTACCCACACATATACAAGCACAAACATGCTTAATAACCTAAACATATAATAACACATACACGCACTTACCCAAACATATAGGCGCACACACGCACTTACCCAGACATATAATTGCACAAACAACATTTACCCAAACACATATACGCACACACACACATATTCACCCAAACATATACGTGCATACACACTCACTCACCCAAACATATATGCTCACACACACTTACCCAAACATATACGCTCACAAACATGCACCTACGCAAACATATGCGGACACACACGTACTTACCCAAACATATATGCATACACATATGCACTTAACCAAACATTTACACGCACACACACACTTAACCAAACATATTCTCGCACAAACATGCACTTATCCAAACATATACGCACACACACATGCACTTACCCAAACATAAACATGCACAAACACCCACTTACCGGAACATATACATGCAAACACATGCACTTTCCCACATAAATACAGGCACAAACATGCACTTCACCAATTATCACCAATTATATACGCGCACACACATGCACTTACCCAAAAATATATGTGCAGAATCACACACTTACACAAACATATACAGGTACACATGCACTTACCCAATCATATGTGGGCACACACACATGCACTTACCTAAACATATACAGGCACAAACACCTACTTACCCAAACATAGACTAGCCAATACACANTATGTGGGCACACACACATGCACTTACCTAAACATATACAGGCACAAACACCTACTTACCCAAACATAGACTAGCCAATACACACATACCCAAACATATATGTGCACACACACACTTACCCAAACATATAGGCACACAATCATGCACTTACCCAAACATGTTCGCACACAAACATGCAATTACCCAAACATATACACACACGCGCACTTAACCAAAGATATACGAGCACAAAATTGCATATACTCAAACATATACGACCACACACACACTTACCCAAACATATATGAGCACACATGCGCATTTACCCAAGCATATATGTGCACACACATGCACTCATCCAAACATATACGTGCACACACACACTTACCCAAACATATACACTCAAAAAACATGCACTTACCCAAAGATATGTGGACACAAATTCACTTACCCAAACATATACATACACACATGCACTAACCAAAACAAATACGCACACACACACTTACGCAAATATATACACATACAAAAATGCATTTACCCAAACATATAATTGCACAAACATGCACTTACCCAAAAATATACATGCACACACACTCTTACTCAAACATATGTGCGCGCACACACACTTACCCAAATCAATTCGCACACAAACATGCACTTACCCAAACATATACGCACACACATACTCTTACCTAAACATATATGAACAGAAACCAGCACTTACCCAAACATATACACGCACAAACATGCTTAATTACCCAAACATATAAGCACAAAAACACGCACTTACCCAAACATATACACTCAAAAAACATGCACTTATCCAAATATATGAGGACACACAGACACTTATCCTAACCTATAAGCGCACAAACATGCACTTATCTAAAAATATACGTGCACAAACACGCACTTACTCAAAACATATATGCGCACACAAACACTTACCCGCATATATACGCGCACAAACACACACTTACCCAAACATATACATGCGCACCGATACACTTACCCAAACATATATGTGCACACACATGCACTTAACCAAACATGTACACACACAAAGACTCCCTTACCCAAACATATATGAACACAAACACGCACTAACCTAACATATACATGCACACACACGCACTTACCCAAATATAAGCTCACACACATGCACTTACCCAAACATATATGCGCAGACACACTTACCCAAACATATACCAGTTAAGCACACACTTACCCAAACATATAAGTGCACAAACACGCACTTACCCAAACATATACGAGCACACACATGCACTTACCCAAACATATATGCGCAGACACATGCACATACCTAAACATATAAATGTACAAACATGCACTTACTTAAACATAGACTAGCACATATGCACAATACCAAACATATATGTGCAGGCACACATTTACCCAAACGTATATACGCGCACAAACTTGCACTTACCCAAACATGTACACATGCACGCACACAATCTCCACGCTGGAATAATAGTGTTTAATGAGACTGTATGACTCGTCTCACACACAATTTATCACCAAAGTTAATGTAACGTTTCATTAAACGACTTCTAAAAGGTTTTGTCCCCTTTGCTTGCTACTAAACACAGCGTATGTAAACCAATTAATAGTTTGTATAGTTCCAAGGCTCAAACTCAGTCCCCTATCGAAGTATCTCGGAATGACAGATATTTTGTAGGCCGGTCCTCCAAAAATGACATGGTTTGTCTCTTTTCGCACAGAGCTGAGGATGGAACCAACACGATGGAACCAACACAGGTGAACTAACGACGAAAATGTTGTTTACCCATCATAAGGTCAAGGTCAAGGTCTATGTCCCTTTTTCCCTCGAAATTTTCATTTTCCCCTAAAAATTTTCCCAAATTTCTAAAAAAAAAAAAAAAAAAAATTCACCGTTTTTTCTCTCGAAATACGGCGTTTTCTCCAAAAATTGCCCCCTTTTCCAAAAAAAATTCCACAAACTTCTCTAAAGTACAAAATAAGTACCTACTTAGATATTTTTTATTTTCACTTTTACTGGTAGTACGGTAATATACTTAATACATATTACATAATTTATTACACATATACACAAAACCNTATTTTCACTTTTACTGGTAGTACGGTAATATACTTAATACATATTACATAATTTATTACACATATACACAAAACCGTTTTGTCCCCCATTTTGTAAGAAAGCACCTCATGAACAAATAAAATACAATTTGAATGTTACATTGGTGAAACAATTGACTGATTCCTACCAAATTCGGCAGACCAGCAGTATAATGGCCGGTAATGCAAACTGGTATATTTAAGTAGGCCAGACACTTATTTCCCAAATGGCGGAAATATAAATATTTTTATAAATTGACCTATATATTTAACAATTTAACCAAACNTTTTATAAATTGACCTATATATTTAACAATTTAACCAAATACAATAAAGCCGTATGTTGACAGTATCTATTCGAAGCGGGTATACACAACCTCTTTTTAAGGCAATTTTGTATAATAGCACTAAATAAGAAAATTAAATTTTATGCCATTTCTCATGGACCAGTAAACCAACTTCCACCAAATTCTTTAACACAATTACCACTTCGGTAGGAAATGTAAACATCGTGTTTTAAGTAGCTCAGATACTTATTAAAAAAATTATGACCCTGTTAATATTTCTTTTTAGTATAGGCTATTCACGGTAAAGTGAGCATGTTTGAAGCCCTCACAATTGGAAAAATAGTCAATAAATATATTTTGTTGTAGCTTTAGATGTTAATTTTCGGTCCTGTGAAATATAAACAATTAGTTTATTTTTTACATGTCAATAATTATTTTAAAAAGTGATAGAAATACAAAAAAAAATGGCGGATAGAAAAAAAGTAACTAAGCCTAAAAAATGCTCAATTTACCGTGAACGGCCTTTACACCCTATCATTCAAAATATTAGACTGAGTACATCCGAAATTGATGCTCTGAATTCTACCTCCGTAATGCAGTTGATTGCCTGCCAGTTTATAGTACGAAGTTTTCTATGTTACAGTCCTGAGAGAGGCACTGTGTATTTGTAATAGTCTCACTAGTGTTGCATATTATTATGGTTTCATCTCTAATGTTATTTCTGTCAAAGGTATGTTAAGGTCTACCTACCCTAAGCTTGTAAGAACTTTATTGAAAATTATTTGCACCCATAAAGAGGAAGGTAGGCCTATTTGTTATATCAGTAAGTTCTTGTTGTAACCGAACTCATTTTTCAGGGCCACTGTACCTCTCTCTGGAATTTTCCCCTTCTTTTGACAGTCACAACAGTTTGTTACTAGGTTTTGTGCATGTTGCCCTCCTGCCATGTATTGATACCTGTTATTTTGAAACTACAGCATGAATTCGTCTAAAACGGCGAGACTTAGGTGATTTACAAGAGGCCACTTTTTTTTTAACTGTACATGGGGATTGATAATCCATCATATAATTTCCCATAAAGCTACCACATCATGGTTTTTTNCTTTTTTTTTAACTGTACATGGGGATTGATAATCCATCATATAATTTCCCATAAAGCTACCACATCATGGTTTTTTTTAAAATAAAGGTAGTCGTGATTATTTCCATGAATTAATTTGATGACAGCAACATATGTTGTGGTGTTTGAATATCTTTGTTCCGTTACACTTATTACAGACACTCGGTGTTACATATGATATATTTTTCGACATTTTTTGTAATAAACCAGTGCTTCAGGTTCAACTTCAATTATGTGTACCACACTTGGGATTAATTTTCAGACCATGGATCGTGTGTATGTTTTCAACTTCTTTTTTCGTTATTAACCTGCTGCCCAAGTTTNGGGATTAATTTTCAGACCATGGATCGTGTGTATGTTTTCAACTTCTTTTTTCGTTATTAACCTGCTGCCCAAGTTTAACTGTCGAATTTAGAGAAATCATGAATTTTTTAAAAATGGAATAGAGCGATTTTTTAGTGAGACTTGTTATGGATAAATGAAGCGACTNGGGATTAATTTTTAGACCATGGATCGTGTGTATGTTTTCAACTTCTTTTTTCGTTATTAACCTGCTGCCCAAGTTTGACTGTCGAATTTAGAGAAATCATGAATTTTTTAAAAATGGAATACAGCGATTTTTTAGTGAGACTTGTTATGGATAAATGAAGCGACTCACAATTTTTATCTTGAATTAATGGTAAACTTAAACTGCTGTTTTACTCACTGTGTGTAAATGTAAAATAATAACATTAATAATAATTAGCAGACTAGAGAAAAGCTCATATGTAACACCGTTATAACAATGGTATCAACAATTGTTCATATAAACTAGTGCATAGATGCATATATATTTATACCAAACAATAAAAACTTTTTCGTATCATAATGTCATGTCTATAACAGCTACACAAAGCTTAACTTACATTAATGTTACTGTAGTCGCTGTTTCACTATTGTTTTATAAATATTTTTTTGAAGATAAGAATAATTGAACACTGAACAACCTTTTTTCTGAACCATGCGATAAACAACACACACAAGTATTGTCAAGTGCCTTGGTGGATATATTCAGAGATTTGTCACAAACGTTGCAACCTTAACTATGGGGAAATTATAGAACAAAATCTTTTTAGGGATGAACGGTAACCATAGTCATTCACACCGAGGCGTTGCTCCAGTAAAGCAAGTTTGTCTCTTGAGTGCAGTACTGTACGCAATTGTTTGTAAAAACTAAGGTATTTTTTATTGTGTATCGTGATCTAGCCCTTCTTGTTGAAAAATGCCGTTCTGTATTGCTTTATGAAGTAGTTTTTATTTTAAATAAGTTCACAGTAGTTACGCAGAAGTTCATAACCAAAGAAATATACATTTGTTTCTGTTAATAGTATGTGCTTAAGAAAAAACTAGAACAAAACATATTACTCTTATTCCACTGTTAACTAATTTTTGTCAAAGAAAATTACGGATAATTTGTTTAGTTGNGGAACAAAACATATTACTCTTATTCCACTGTTAACTAATTTTTGTCAAAGAAAATTACGGATAATTTGTTTAGTTGGAAATACATTTTATTTCGGAGAAGATTGGGGAAGGCGTAATGCCGTCTGTATAACATTGATGCTACTCCCCATCTGTGGTGTACAGAATGGTTCGCAGGGTATACAGTTAATNGTAATGCCGTCTGTATAACATTGATGCTACTCCCCATCTGTGGTGTACAGAATGGTTCGCAGGGTATACAGTTAATATTAAGTGGCACAGACCATAGGTGCCTTGTAGGTTGATGGTATATCACACAGTGACTTCATCACGACTTCTTAGTTGTGAACAGGTTTATTTAACGGGAATTTATTCATATATTCCCGGCACTGTTGTGTGACTTTATACATACCTATTGCCGAGAATTTACTCATACATTACCACCCTGCGAGTTCAGGCCTGAAGGGCTGGTTACAATGTTCTGTCTATGTTTCCGATGCTGTAGGGGCATTAGGTGACAGGACAGGTCCTTGAGTGATGACGGAGCTACTTATCTGCACATGTTGCGTGGTAGTTGTTCCGGCAGTTGAGGTCTGGTGAACTGGATGGCCCGGATACGTTCCGGCAGTTGATGAGGTCTGGTGAGATGGTTGTCATGTTAAAGGCCCTAGTGGTTGGCTTGTTAGACACAGCTGGCTTCCTCTAGATGTGGCACTGCTCATTAGAGCTCACCACTCGCTCCTGTTCTCGGTGTAGGGTAGTAACTGACTGCTTACTACCCTACCATGTTCCGGCGAGGGACCCTCTGTGGGCCCCTACCCATCCTTCGCCGCTACTGGCTGCACTGGACTAATCCCACTAGCTCAAAATGGCACTTCTCGTTGAAGTTCACCACTCGACTCTGCCTTCTCGGTGCGTTGTAACTGACTGACTGGTGACTGGTGACTAGGAACTGACTGACTGACTCGCATCCCAACATGGTGAAACTACTCGTCCGACGTGACTCTGGTAACTGTCCCTGATTCTGCCCTGCATTCCGTGTCTAGCGTCTCGCATCCCGATTTGGCTGACCCCTTAATGTCGCGACGGCCACTCTTCCTGCACATCCCGGGGTGGCGGTACTGAACTCTACGCCACCTGCTGCTCGTTGCTTCGACTGATGGACGTGGCCAGGTTCCGATATTCCCGGCCTTCTCTGTTGTGATTATGACTGAACTCTCTGTGCGGTACTGACGAATTGCTCGACGATCTACTGGACTAACTGATCTACTGATGATAACGAATTGCTCCTCTGT
>NQII01005112.1:0-14247 GCA_002778355.1 Clitarchus hookeri | reverse complement strand
TGTGTGTCCGCATTGTCCCGGGGTTAGCTAAAGGGGGGTGGGGGAGGATTCTTGGCACCACTTTCCAAGCTTTAAGTGTTCCTACCTCTCGGCTTGACCTCAACATGTGTGAACGAGCGACACGTGTCTTCCGAAGCCCCTACACTGGTTTCATTAGGTAGGGTGGGGGGGATGTTGGTGACAGCGCCTATTCTAATTTCCTAATTACGCCACGCGTCAACATGAAGGAAGAGGCAATTTTTATATACAAGTTTTGATATGGTTTACATCATTAATATGGATATGTGTGAAGATTGTTAATAAGCTGCTTAAGAATGAATTAACCACATATATCAATAAAGAACATTAATTATTTTTGGGACATACAGGTATTTTTATTTGAGACATAATATCTTGTCATTATGTTATAGACTGTACATTTTAATGAATGCTTGGCAACAAACTTTTGGGACGTGAAATTAGGGCATATTTTGTACTTTCTCAGCGAGTTATTGACACAAGGAAAATGTAATGGTATAACATATACAACATGACGTTACTGATATAACTAATAAGCCTACTTTTCTCAACATGGGCGCAATTAATTTTTAAATAAGTTCTTAAAACCTGAGTTGGTAGGTAGAGCTTGACATCTCTTTGAAAGCAATACCATTATAAATGAAACCAGAAACGTATGCAACATAAGTGAGATAATTACAGTTATACATATACATGCCTTACTCGGGACTTGAAACAGTAAACCTCATACAATCAGGAGTGTGCAATACACTGCATTATGGAGCTCGAATTCGGAGCATCAACTTGAGTTATAGGTTTTGCTAACCTAACATATTAAAACCGCCATAATTTGGTAAACAAGTGACTGAGCCACTTAAAACACGTTAGTTAACATGGCCTATCATAGTGCTACTTGTGTGAAGAATTTTGTGGAAATCAGTTGTTTGGCCCCTGAAATATGCCACGAAATCTTTATTTTCTCATTTGATTGTAATTACAAATTTTAAAAAAATAGTGGCTCTATTTACAATGCTTCAAATATATAATGTCTACATACAAAATTTGGTTTAATAATTTTGTTAAATTGTTTAATATATGTGGCAAATTTACCTAAATTATTTATAGCACCGCCATTTTGAACATTGTTGTCTGGCCCATTTAAATCATGAAAGTGTACATGGACTTCTGTAGCATTGATAAATAGTTGAAATGTTAGAGTGTAACATTTGGTGGGAATCGGTTAATTGTTTCTCGAGATATGACATAAATCCTCCATAATTTTCAAATTGCGATTTTCACAAATAAAGGATAAACAAGTTATGATATAGCACATTTGATAGTTATATACTGCCTATACACAAAGTTAAGTTAAAATATATTACATAACATCGTAGATTTAGCACACAAAACTAAAATGGTTTTATAGCCACCATTCTGATAAGTGTCTATCATAATTAAAAAATATATGTATATATTTATATGGCCTATCACAGTACATAATTTTCGCCAAATTTTGTAAGAATTGAATTACGGTTTTCCTAAACATGAGATCAAACTTAATTTTTCATTGGTGGGCTATCATACAAAATATCTGAGAAATGAGGCTCTGAATAGACATATTTGATGGTTGTAATAGGCACTGACAGTATACAAAATTAGGCTGGAATTTGTTTCGTTGAAAAATATACTAAGATAAAGTATTTATATAGCCACTATTTTTAAAATAAGTGCGTCACCTACCTAAAACCTACCAGTTTACACCACCTGCTGCAAAAGTATTCCATTGAAAAATCTGGTAGGAATCCGTCAATTGTTTCCCAAGATATCACATAAAAACTCTACATTTTGGCAGGTTTCTATATTACAAAATTGAGGACCAAGGATGCTCCATGTAGATACAGTGTATAGTAGTAATACTTCTGCCAGGATACAAGGTTAAGGTGGAAATGATTACATAGTTTCAATGTTAGAGCATTCTAGGCTAAAATTAGCTGTATGGCCGCTATTTTGAANCCAGGATACAAGGTTAAGGTGGAAATGATTACATAGTTTCAATGTTAGAGCATTCTAGGCTAAAATTAGCTGTATGGCCGCTATTTTGAAAATAAGTGTCTGAATTGCTTAAAACATACCACTTAACTTCATCTGCCTTAGTAGNGCTGTATGGCCGCTATTTTGAAAATAAGTGTCTGAATTGCTTAAAACATACCACTTAACTTCATCTGCCTTAGTAGTACTTGTTTGCCAAATTCGATAGGAATCGGTCAATTGTTTCCTGTGGTATTACATAACAATTTATTTATTCGCATGGCTCTATCTAACAAAATGGCGGAAAAATATGCCTGGTTTAGATATAGTTGATTATTGTAATAAATTCCTACTAGTATATAAATATATGTTGGAAATGACTACATGGTTTCCATGATATAGCATTTAAAGCTAAAATAAATAAATGTCCACTATTTTGAAAATAATTGTCTGACGTAATTAAAACATACTATTTTACATCATCTGCGGCAGTTCTGCTTGTTTGCCAAATTTTATGGGAATTGGTCAATTGTTTCCCGAAGTATTACATAAAAACTTTATTTATTCGCATGGCGCTATCTTCAAAATGTTGATAAATGTGATATCTACTTCCAAAATACAAAGTTATGTTGCAATTGATTAAATACCTTTGATGATATAGTATTCTAAGCCTAAATGGCTATATGTCCGCCATTTTGAACTTAAGTGTCTGGCTTGCTTAAAACATATAACTTAACATCATCTGCATCAGTAATACTTTTTTGCAAATTTGGCAGCAATAGGAAATTTTTTTTTTACCGAGGTATGACATAGTAACATTATTTATTCGTATGGCGTTATCTTCCAAAATTGAGTAAAAGAGGTTATGTGTTTGTATATATAATTCTCCTAACAGATAATTTTGGTATACAAAATTCGGCCTAAATTTTTTAAATTGTATGACAGATATACAATATAATCCTAAAATAAACGTGTGACCATTATTTCAAAGTAACTACCTAATCAAGTTCAATCATCTACGTTTACTTAACCTATCATAGTATTGATTACCTGCCNATTATTTCAAAGTAACTACCTAATCAAGTTCAATCATCTACGTTTACTTAACCTATCATAGTATTGATTACCTGCCTAATTGGGTGAGAATGGGTTTAATAGTTTTCGAGATATAATAAAAAATCTTTATTTCTTAATTTGGTGATATTTAACAAAATCGTTCACTAACAGCATTTTATATTTCAAAATTTATACTTACACCGTGCTCTGCCCGCATACGAAATTTATTTTAAATCGGTTGAATTGTTCCCGAGATATGACATATCACACGAAATTAAAAATGGTCGCCATATTGAAAGTAAGTGCCCGTTGTGGTTGCCAATTATAAACGTCAGGTTTCCTTACTAAGTACTGTATGTGTACCAAGTTTGGTGAAAATCGGTACACGAGTTAAAAAATTTAAATGGGGACACACACACGCTCTGCAAACACA
This sequence comes from Clitarchus hookeri, assembly GCA_002778355.1. NCBI lineage: Eukaryota > Metazoa > Arthropoda > Insecta > Phasmatodea > Phasmatidae > Clitarchus > Clitarchus hookeri. The sequence continues at coordinate 10,733 of NQII01005112.1, read as the reverse complement.
TACACACACATAGATACACAGAGAGAAAAGTGATCTCCTAAGTCTTTCTTTCTTTCGGAAAGAAGGCTAACAAAAATGGTAGTGTATAGGTTACAGAATATCTCAAAATTGTTACTATAATATCGAAACTTTCACGAACTACTAAACTGCGTGCTAATTATTTACATAATATCAGCAGATAAAATTATATTTAAAGATGATTTAAGAAAAAGAAGGAATTGATGATCATATCCTCAATGAAAAGAAAATTTACAACGATATAAGTGAAAAGTTTCATTTTGAGAAAACGGAAGTTTTTTTTTTCCTAAACAATTTTGAAACACTTTTCCTAACGTATGTTTTAAAATGTTCACTTTATCGTTTGTCAATGCGGCATGTTACTAAGTTATAAATTATACTACGTGGTTTATGGGTGTGAGAGGCTGCGATAGAGCAGCACACGGCAAACTGAAACATGACGGACCCCAGTACAATGGGTAACTGCAATACTCATGGGTAACACAGCAAGTACATATCCATCAGATTGTTTTGTCCACGCTCTGCATCTCTCACCGCCAACATATCGTGGGCGAAGGGTCCAGTATCATGTAACTGTCGATGCAACCTTACAAAATGTGTGTCGTTTTAAATCTGCCGTTACGTATGTACGCGTTTTCTATATTGAAGACCACCTGTATATTGTTTTACCTTCCTGTGAAATGTATTTAAAAGGAATAATGTAAAATGTACAGAGGTGGAAAATAATCAACTGATGACTGCGCAGTCCATTTCGTGGAGAGGTGTATTGTACTTGTCGGTTGCCAACATAAAGACGCCTGGAATTATATATTTGAGATTTTTCAGGAACGCTTCTTAAGAGAAATGTCGCAGGTATTGTGCTCTAGGCGCTACGCTCCATATTATTTATTGTTTGCTTACCACACGAGCACACCCACCATTTCCTTCCCATGTTCTATGTGAACTGGTATACGCCGATGCGCCGTGGTGAGGCAGTGCATACATGCCCTCATTACATACGCCTCCTCAGCCCTGTTCATTTTACAGTGTTACAATGGAAATACGGTGCCACGTAGAACGTTTAATGCTTGTAAAAATATTATACCTTATGGATGTTATTGTATGTAAAATCTGTAACGTTTCACAAAACTCCGAAATAGCTTATGGTTTTTTTAAATACGTACGCATGTCCAGATCTTAAACAAAATTCTCATAATTACTGTTTTTTTGCAAAACGAAGTTGCAAAGTAAAGTATGTATTAAGAATTTAGGAAAACCGAACTTACAAATCCGTAATTTATTATATGCGCTCTATAGTTAACGTGTGTTCCTTTATAGTTATAAGAAAATGAGCAATTAATTTCGCTTACGGACAAGACTTGAATGTGACCGTTATCACAGTATTTATTTTAATATTTTATACAGTACGTACGATGAGATGAAAATTCCGATGCCATTAATAATAACAAGAAATCTGATATGCCTTCAATTGCTGAACTGGTAGCAGATTCTGCAATTGCGGTAGTTTGACACTAGCGGTTCCAATGATGTTCGGTAACGCAGTGAAAACAGTTTGTAGGGGTTTCAAATTTCTTGCTACCTGGTCTTCAGCACGATATCAAGGTTGTGTAACGTAGTTAATAAAATGTTGTGTTTCCAATCTTTGTGTTTTAAGTTTGGATAAAAAGTTTTGACTTTTTCTCTAGTTTGAAGGTTAATTGACAATTCACAGTCGAGATTAGGTCGAAAATGTACCTTGCTTTTTTTTTATTAGAGGAAGGCTAGCAACATGCTTTATAATTTCTGCTTCTGTTGCACATATAAAGACAACAATGATCCTTGNATTATTTCAAAGTAACTACCTAATCAAGTTCAATCATCTACGTTTACTTAACCTATCATAGTATTGATTACCTGCCAAATTGGGTGAGAATGGGTTTAATAGTTTTCGAGATATAATAAAAAATATGTATTTCTTAATTTGGTGGTATTTAACAAAATGGCTGACTAACAGCATTTTATATTTCAAAATTTATACTTACACCGTGCGTGCTCTGCCCGCATACGAAATTTATTTTAAATCGGTTGAATTGTTCCCGAGATATGACATATCACACGAAATTAAAAATGGTCGCCATATTGAAAGTAAGTGCCCGTTGTGGTTGCCAATTATAAAAGTCAGGTTTCCTTACTAAGTACTGTATGTGTACCAAGTTTGGTGAAAATCGGTACACGAGTTAAAAAATTTAAATGGGGACACACACACGCTCAGGCAACCACATACACACACATAGATACACAGAGAGAAAAGTGATCTCCTAAGTCTTTCTTTCTTTCGGAAAGAAGGCTAAAACAAAATGGTAGTGTATAGGTTACAGAATATCTCAAAATTGTTACTATAATATCGAAACTTTCACGAACTACTAAACTGCGTGCTAATTATTTACATAATATCAGCAGATAAAATTATATTTAAAGATGATTTAAGAAAAAGAAGGAATTGATGATCATATCCTCAATGAAAAGAAAATTTACAACGATATAAGTGAAAAGTTTCATTTTGAGAAAACGGAAGTTTTTTTTTTTTCCTAAACAATTTTGAAACACTTTTCCTAACGTATGTTTTAAAATGTTCACTTTATCGTTTGTCAATGCGGCATGTTACTAAGTTATAAATTATACTACGTGGTTTATGGGTGTGAGAGGCTGCGATAGAGCAGCACACGGCAAACTGAAACATGACGGACCCCAGTACAATGGGTAACTGCAATACTCATGGGTAACACAGCAAGTACATATCCATCAGATTGTTTTGTCCACGCTCTGCATCTCTCACCGCCAACATATCGTGGGCGAAGGGTCCAGTATCATGTAACTGTCGATGCAACCTTACAAAATGTGTGTCGTTTTAAATCTGCCGTTACGTATGTACGCGTTTTCTATATTGAAGACCACCTGTATATTGTTTTACCTTCCTGTGAAATGTATTTAAAAGGAATAATGTAAAATGTACAGAGGTGGAAAATAATCAACTGATGACTGCGCAGTCCATGTCGTGGAGAGGTGTATTGTACTTGTCGGTTGCCAACATAAAGACGCCTGGAATTATATATTTGAGATTTTTCAGGAACGCTTCTTAAGAGAAATGTCGCAGGTATTGTGCTCTAGGCGCTACGCTCCATATTATTTATTGTTTGCTTACCACACGAGCACACCCACCATTTCCTTCCCATGTTCTATGTGAACTGGTATACGCCGATGCGCCGTGGTGAGGCAGTGCATACATGCCCTCATTACATACGCCTCCTCAGCCCTGTTCATTTTACAGTGTTACAATGGAAATACGGTGCCACGTAGAACGTTTAATGCTTGTGAAAATATTATACCTTATGGATGTTATTGTATGTAAAATCTGTCACGTTTCACAAAACTCCGAAATAGCTTATGGCTTTTTTAAATACGTACGCATGTCAAGATTTTAAACAAAATTCTCATAATTACTGTTTTTTTGCAAAACAAAGTTGCAAAGTAAAGTATGTATTAAGAATTTAGGAAAACCGAACTTACAAATCCGTAATTTATTATATGCGCTCTATAGTTAACGTGTGTTCCTTTATATTTATAAGATAATGAGCAATTAATTTTGCTTACGGACAAGACTTGAATGTGACCGTTATCACAGTATTTATTTTAATATTTTGTACAGTACGTACGATGAGATGAAAATTCCGATGCCATTAAAAATAACAAGAAATCTGATATGCCTTCAATTGCTGAACTGGTAGCAGATTCTGCAAATGCGGTAGTTTGACACTAGCGGTTCCAATGATGTTCGGTAACGCAGTGAAAACAGTTTGTAGGGGTTTCAAATTTCTTGCTACCTGGTCTTCAGCACGATATCAAGGTTGTGTAACGTAGTTAATAAAATGTTGTGTTTCCAATCTTTGTGTTTTAAGTTTGGATAAAAAGTTTAGACTTTTTCTCTAGTTTTAAGGTTAATTGACAATTCACAGTCGAGATTAGGTCGAAAATGTACCTTGCTTTGTTATTATTAGAGGAAGGCTAGCAACATGCTTTATAATTTCTGCTTCTGTTGCACATATAAAGACAACAATGATCCTTGNTTTATTAGAGGAAGGCTAGCAACATGCTTTATAATTTCTGCTTCTGTTGCACATATAAAGACAACAATGATCCTTGTAGATTCAATTTCCTTACCTGATAATGTTGCTGTTGTAATCAGAGTTTTGAGTTCCCTTCAAAAGTTCAAGATATGTATATTCCCGCTCCCTTGCGAATGCAAACGTCCCGTTGTAAAAATTTACAACTGGCTGGCGACACATTCAACCACGAAAATATGGCTAATGTCATGCAAATGGCACCCTTTTCATTTGGAATCATAATANGGCTGGCGACACATTCAACCACGAAAATATGGCTAATGTCATGCAAATGGCACCCTTTTCATTTGGAATCATAATACAACAGGCTTAGTCCGTTATTAGGAACAGTGGTTTTATGAAGAATAAAATACTGCTACACACGTACAAAGCCGTTATCATAATTTATTCTTTCCAAATAACAGAGGAATTATGGGACAGTGAAAAATGTATCTATGTGTGTTATGCACTCTACCGTGATTTTGGCAATTTATTGTATTAAAAATTTTAATATAATTTGAAAAAAGTTTTTAGCCGGTTTATAACGCTATTTCGCACCGTTTATTGTTTATAATATGATTCAACATGTAAAAATGAAAGTATTATACAATTTTACTTACTTGCAGTAAGTAAGAAATGCTAAAAACTAGGTATGAACTAAAATATTTATGGGAAATAATTTTTTATAGATTAAATAAATAATCTTGCGCTCTACAAATATCTAGTTCTGCACCGACTGTTCTCGATACTTTCTGCGAAATGACTAGGTGCTAGATGTGATAGTGCTGCTCCAAGTGGTAAATTTATTGGGAATTAAAAGGCGCAAGAAGAGTTCTGCGCTCTAAGACTCTAACATAAGAAATTGGCCTTGTAAAGAGTAAATTTCAGACAGGATATAATTCCAAATTCATTCGCTCAAGCACATTCTGAATCATCCTGATAGGGCCCCTTTCAGGATTTTCCTACAAATGGGGCAACCAAAAAAAGTGTATATGAGAATAGGATATTTTTCCACTTTCTTAACGCAAAGTGCAAAACTTACGGATCCTTAAAGGGGTCTATCAGCAAATTCTAACACGTCATCTTTTAAAGGAAAGTCCTTATAGGACCTTTTTCAAATTAAGATACTATTTAGGTTTTATAACGCACTAACTATCAATGCAAAATCCTGAAAACGATCCTTTCCAGATATTTGCACTGAACATGTTGCAGAAAATATCCTTAGAGCCCATTTCCAGATTTCGCAATCTTCTTATTTTTGGTCAAAAGAAATCCGGAAAAGAATCCTATCCTGAAAGGACCCCTTTCAGGATTTGGTTATAACTCAGCATCCACAAAAATACCTAACGGGACACCTATCAGGATAAAATACTTTACCGGATTTCCCAAAAATAAGAAAGAGTACGAAATCTGGAAAGGGACCCTATCAGGATGTTGGCAAGTGTGTACACTTGTTAGAAATCCGGAAAGGGGCCCTTTCAGATAGGATAATTTACATCGTTCGCCTGGAAGCTATACGACCATCAACATTATCCCGCTAGAAAATCGTTCCCAGTTCCGGTGCTGTGAACAATCGGGATTTGTCGAGGTTTGTCTGCAGCACAGTGTCGCCTAATATACTGAGTTGCACCAACTCTTATGCATTTCTATAGAAAATAAGTGCCTGCAATCAGACAGAAGTTCAAGCTTCATAGCAGATACCTTCAGTATGGCATGACGCTGTAAATTTTAGCATGTCTCTTCAAACTAGTGCTTTGAATAAACTGGTGTTAGTAGAATATGTCGCTTATGCTTCGCCCTTTTCATTTTAAGGTCTATATAAGCAGCTCGTACCACCACAAATCATCAAAAATTACATTCTCTCATCGTGAGGCCACAGTGAAAATGATGGCATGCTGTTCTAGTGGTCAGAAAAACTTATCAGCTGTTGTGACATATGGAAAGCATAAATCACTTGTAGAATTCGACAAAGAAACTGAGCTTACATACCTACCCAAATAATTACTTCTCACAAATGCAATACATGAAATACAATCAATCTACAAACACGTGCCTGCTTATTTGCAACAGGACAAATAGATTCTCGGCTAACTCCTGTGCCTAGGGTGTGTTTAAGGATATACTACTGTGTCAGACACATAACACTCGAGGAGCTTGTGTAAGGCAAGTCCGGAGAGTACTGCAGTAGCAAAGAAAAAATTACTTACAACACTGGTATATGAACACTGTAAAGTAGATGGTTGGTCGAATGGACGACTTCACAGACTATACAACGATCATCCTGATTATGCCTTATATAATAATCCAGCAACCATGCTGCGTTTGCAGCTACTTGCCAGCAGACATCTACTGAGGCAAAGCGAGTTGGGCAACACGAACTCTCTGTCATGTAGTGTTATAGTATACAAGTATTCATAATGTAAAAATGTTGTCACTTTGTTTATGGGCGAGGAGGAAAGCAGATCGTTACAACAAGATTCATCTACTGAGATAACGTATGCTGTTACAATATGAAGATGGAATCGGTGGTTGAAGTTTTACCACCTGTATTACGTGTTGCATTGCTAACAGCAAGGGACTCTGGATATTCTCTCTTTACAAAACGGAAGCTATGTTTCTGTTTTGAAAATACTTTTAGTAAAAGCTGTAATGCACTGTGACATAAGTGCAGCCATTTCCTGTTCACCACTGCAAACTAGACTTGTCACTGTGATAGCTGTGACGAGGTGTTTACCCGCAGTGATATCTTGAATAGACATAGCAATATGTGTAAAAATAATGTCTATTGTTCATCGGAAAGTGAGTGGAAGTATTGTGACAAGACATTTGATCAGTCNAAAAGCTGTAATGCACTGTGACATAAGTGCAGCCATTTCCTGTTCACCACTGCAAACTAGACTTGTCACTGTGATAACTATGACGAGGTGTTTACCCGCAGTGATAGCTTGAATATACATACCAATATGTGTAAAAATAATGTCTATTGTTCATCGGAAAGTGAGTGGAAGTATTGTGACAAGACATTTGATCAGTCGAGGCACCTTCGCTTGCGGGATGTTCTTCCATTCGTCGTTGAGAGCATCAGCAAGTTCTTGAATTGTCTGAGGGACCCTAGGTCGACGTTAGACTCGTTGATCTAGATTATCGCATACGTAAGTGCTCAATTGTACTCCGTTGCTTGAATCTGGAGTTCCTGTAGGGCAGCCCTGGGGGCGGCTTTATGCTTTCCTGCATTTTCTTGTTGCTGCCCTTAGATAGTTTTGGTCATAAAAATTCTTGAAATTGGTTTTTAGATTTTTCTATAGAAAAGAGCTTAACACGAAATTATCGCGTTAGTGCTCTATTAAGCGACCTTCGGAATCACATTTTACTTCCTTTCATTTTCTGAGGAAATTGATTTAAAAAAGTACCAAACATTTTTAGTTATTTTTATAGGCAACCTTTTGAAGTTAGGAGGAAACGATATGTCTGTGTGTAAATCAGCCATCGAGGAGTCCTAAAAAACACATTTTATCCATGTCACCCTCTTAGGAGCACAGTTTCAAAAAATCCTAAAATTGGTTTTTAGGTATTCTAACATACTAATTGTACGAAAATTGTACGGTTCCTGTGTAATAACAACTAAACGTAATTCTGCAATGGCTGGGAACTTGACCGAATTTTTTTTCCTTTGGTGTCAGAGTTTATCAGGCCGCCCAAGAACCTCTGACATGGCTTAACGAATATTATCGATAGATTACAACCGGCATCGAATATTTAACGTGCCCTCCGAAGCCCGGAAGTGCTCAGATGTTATGCCACTCAACGGTCACTCATCCAAATGTGTGCCGCTGGGAACGTTGCTTAACTTTGGTGATCGATTATGATCCCTCAGCCAAGCACAAAAAGTAGTACCTAGGTACACTTATTTCTAAAGCTTCAACTTGATGAAACTCACGTTTTAATTTTCATACATCGACGCTGGAAAGCGGAAATGTGGTAACTACGCAATAGTTGCACAGATACACTCCAAAAACAATACCCTACTTCTTGGCTATTGGGTAAAAAATATTTCCTTGTTTTTGGGTTGCCGTAATCAGTTAAAAACCTAGGCCAACATAGAATAATTTTATAATTCGGTTTTCACACAGCGAATTGTCTTTTCCTAATTTATTTATTAGTGTGTCACTGTAAATTTCAATTGTACCCGAGCGAAGCCGGGCAGTTTCACTAGTACCAAATAAACCTAAAATATTTGTGTTCCCATTATTTTTAAAATAAGTTCCTAACCTTTTTCAATTACTTACGTGCCAAATTTTGTGAGAATTGAATTAATAGTTTTCAATATATTTTGTGAAATTTTTATTTCTTCATTTGGTGGTATCTTTAAAACCTGATTAACAGCAATATTCTGCCCAAAATCTTATGCTTAGATGATACTCTACCATCTTACAAAATATAATTTAAATTGGTGGAAAATTTACGAGATATTACATATTACCCTAAATTTAAAAATGGTCGACATTTTGAAAGCAAAGGCCCGTAGTTATTGAAAACTATAAAAGTCGCGTGTATATATAGTAAGTACTATTTGTGTACTGAATTCGGTGAAATTCGGTTGACGCGTTCAAAAATTGTAAGGATGGGACACACTCATAAACACGCACACACACACACATATACAGGTAAGTGATCTCTTTAGCCTTTCTTTTCTTCGGAAAGTAGGCTAAAAAGGTGTGTTTAATAATTGCTAGTAAAATTGTTATTTATTTTAAGTGTGCACTTAGAGGCATTTGTATTAAACTTGTAATATCTTAATTATAACCGTGTGTCCTTTTTGCTGAGTATAAGAGATAAAATCTGTCACCATCTGATACTTACCTATTTTATTGCCATACTTTATGGTTAATAAAGCAATAAAGCATTAAGGAATACTGAGTCTTATGGTCATTCCCTAAAGTGCGTATGCACTGTACAGCATGTATGTTTTAAGAAAAAATATATAATATAATGAAAAAATAATATTTTTTAAAAATAATAATAGGAATGATGATTATTTTTGTCGAGTTATAAATTTATAAGATTCATAAAATACGTTGTTTCTTTTGCATCAACGCAAATCATATAAAGTTGTTTCAAGGGCCCAATAGGACTCCGGTCATAATCTGTGTACATATAGAAGTTTAAAAATACGTATTTCTTCGGTTAAAATAATCAATTATTTAACAACTGATTACTTCCAATTAGTTGTCAAATGATTTATTTATATCGGCGAAGTAATTTTAGTAACATGTTGAACCATTTGTACGCTGACTTCGAGGGCTTGCTTAAACCAGTTTAAACATGCCAGTCTGATCCTGAAAATTCGCACACTATGCATACCAAAAATATGAGGTCTATAGTTACAGTTATTATGTATATGTGGACCAAAGTGTGATTCCAGCCAGAAAGACTGCAAACCTACCAACTGTGCCCAAAATAAGTACAGGCGAGGAAGCAGAAGAAAAATTTATAAGGGATGAAGTCGAAATTAGACAAAAGTAAAAAAATATAAGAAGTAAATCAGATGATGGAATCCCTAACGAATCTAAACCTATTATATTATTTGACTGCCGACGAGTACTGCTACTGCTCCCCGCCATTTACCGACAGAAACCCGCGAGTAATGGATCACTGTCACTTTACAGGTAAATATATTGGCCCAGCATGAAACGAATGCAATTTTCTCCGCTTCTGCACCGAAAAGCTGCCTGTATTGCTCCACAACTTTGCCTACGATGAGAATTTTACTATCAAACAGCTAAGCTATGACGACAAGGAAATCTTCACAAACACGCACATGGAGGAGTAGCTTATTACCTATACGAAATCACTAGGGGAGAANATAAGCACGCACATGGAGTAGTAGCTTATTACCTTTACGAAATCACTAGGGGAGAAATTTAGTACTCAATTCATTGATACATTTAGATTTATGTCCGCAAGCCTGGCCACACTCGCTAAAAATCTACAAAGAAACAAATTCAATAACACATATAAATGTTTTACACCAGATGAAATGGCACTAGTTACCTGCAAAGAGTATTCCCATATGATTACATTACAGATTTGGCCAAGTTGAACTAACCACAACTCCCACCCAAGGAAAATATTTTCAATAGATTGACAGACTCAAACATATCAGATGAAGATTATATGCACGCGAAGAATGTATGGGTTAAGTTTAATTGTAGAACACTTGGTGAATACTCTAAAGTATATTTGAAGACAGATGTGCTACTCTTAGCTGTATTTTTTTTTAAATTTTCAGGAAAGTATGCCTTAAAACTTATGGCCTCGACTGCATCAGCTACGTAGCCTGCCAGGATTCTCGTTTGACGCCGTCCTGAAACTTACCTAATTTAATTTAGAATTACTCACAGACTATGTATGACATGTATTTGTTCATTTAAAAGGAGATTAGGGGTAGGGGCGTGGCCCAGTGTTTCAAGCATCACTGTATGGCAAACAATATGTATATTCTATCCATGTACGATGCCACCAAGGAACTAGCCTAACTCCAGTATGTAGACGCGAATAATCTATACAGGTAGGCAT